>CANDYH010001117.1:0-22902 GCA_947396885.1 Heligmosomoides polygyrus polygyrus | reverse complement strand
CAAGATGCCCGGAGACCGGCGAAGTGGTCCGCTTGGAATGGTTTTTCGTCGCGCCGTCTCGCGCACTCCACTCCTCCGTTCTCTCTCCTCGTGCAATATCATCTTCGCTGCAGGACCCACGTCCGATATTAGGAGCACGCCCTTTAAACTGCCCGCCGAAGTTCACGGCCGCGGTGTTTTTATGTTGTTTTTTGTTTAGTTTTTTTTACTTGTGTATGATGTGGGAACGAGGGAGGAGGGGTAGGCGTGCCGAGGGAGGTTGGAGCGAGGGGGGGGGGTGGATTCGGGAGGAAAGGGAGGCGCGCCGATGGGGATGGAAGCGATGGGGGATTCAGATTTGGGCAAGGGAAGGGACTCCGGGGTGTAGGTTATGTAAACACGGGTGCGTAACTCGGCCACACCCCGGAGTCCCTTCCCTTGCCCAAATCTGTGCTCTCCTCCGCGTCAGCGGAGGAGAGCACAGAACAGATACTCGGACGACCCCCCCCCCCCTGTCCCGGTTTATGGGCGTATGACGGCGCTCTGATGCACTAGGAGTATTATGGCTCCTTTGTGCTTACCTCTGTGAGTATGATGGCTACACAAGAGGTTTATTACAGGACCGTAGTGGTCAGTGGTAGAATATGTTGATCTGTCTCACCAATCCTACAGACACAGGCGTGGCCTCTTTCTATCAGGCGAGGTCACGCCAAACAAACACTTATGACAGACTTCTCGTCATGGAGTGTCAGATAAGCACCCATGGAGAAGAGATAAGTACCTCTGGACTAGGATGAAGAGAGGGGACCGACAGTTCTGGCGGAATGCCAGAACACTCCGGGGCAACAAAAGGAAAGAAAAACGAGGTGAACACAATGGATATGTAATGGGGAAGCTATGGTAATATAATGGCATACAAGGAGCGAATCACTAGCTTGTAGATACATGACAAAATTAGCGAAAATTGCTATAGGCCATCGTAAAAGGTTATGGAAGGCCCATGGTCGTTCCCATGGCTTCGCTTCTGCCATTGGTTCGAGTTGATCGTCCATCGTCCTTGTTGTGTGTTCGGCTTAGAGGTGGTATGACTGGTGAGTGACGTTGATAGAATTGAGGTGTCGACTGATGGGCGATACTAGAGATATAAATTACAGAAAACATAGTTAAGGGGAAAACAAAGCACAGTGAGAAGTTGTGCACGGATGCGTACAACTAATCCTGTGCGAAGATGGAGTCCGTTATTGGCTTCCGTGCTCCTTCATGTTACGGAGACTTTTCGTGGACCTCCATATCATTGAAAATACCCAGAGCAGTAAATGAATGGTTGTCTTACAAAGAGCAAACGCTATTTTTGCCAGTGTAATCAGGATAACTGGACCGAACAAGTATGATAACACTGACAGTACTACTGTTACGGTCACAGCTCCAAGAGCCGACTTCCAGTGAGCGCGAGCGATCTCGACCAAGGGATGGAGATCCGGCAATTGTATATTTGCCAATGACTCCATCCAGGTTGGTTCACGATAACTGTCGTGGTTGAAGTGAAATACCGATTCATACGATAGAGTATGGTATTTTAGGGTACCATTTAGGCTCAGCATGACCTTCTCGCTTCCACAGTAGGTGAAGCAGTTATGTTTGACCACTGCTGTGTCAAAGCTGAACTTCACCTTGGTTTCTGGGTTTGAGGGTCCACATTCTATGGAGAATGAGTGATGATCACAATGTACCGTGATCGTTGTAGGATCTTTCGTTTCACAATGAGATATCGCAACCGCACCTTGAATGCAGCTGTAGCATCCAGCTAGCTCGTCAAGTGACGCATAACATTTCTCCTCTTGGGTGAAACTAGTGCTACCCAACAAATGTTTTGACTGGACAGTGATTATGGTCTCGATGTCTGTCATGAAAGCGACTATGCCATCTTCAGTGCTGTGAATTTCCACAGATGGTGTAATTAGCGGCAATTTGTGACCATCATCCATAGCAACTTTCCGAAGCGTGTTGTCAGGACAGTGGCAATGGTGTTTAGTCCAGCCAGTATTACAGTCACATATTACCTTATTTGCGCAGTTGCGGAAATTATTCACCGCGTCGAGGCGTGTAGGACATTCAACCGGTACGACAAACTGGTCCGGAAGAAGGACTGACGTGTTTCTTGACACAGCAAACCTTCTGGTAAGTATTGCCAGTGAAGGTTTTTGTACGGAGACAGCCGTAATGTTGAAGTTATGGAACGTACTTGTCATATATGGTTCCAGGAGTAGAGTTTCCTCCTTATTTTCTTTCATGAGGGTGCTTTCTAGCTCCACCTGGATATCAGGTATCCACTCTCTGCATTCGATAACTTCGAATACAGCCCTTGAAATGGGGATGTGAGCCACCTTATAGAATGTGCAGGCAGGCGAGAGCAGGAAACATCCACAGCTAACACCACCGCATGTGTACTGGCATCCGGAATACCCTGGGTACTTTCGCGCCCTAGATAATTCAGGAACGGTATCATTTCGTCCGAGTGTGTCACACACATTCCCGGTACAGGATCCTGCCTGTGCGCATCTCACGCTGGTGTACACTTTGTGTTCCGTGCTCTTTGTAAAGAATTTGGACACTTTAGCACACTTGAGGGTGATTGATCTAACCCTCATTTTTTAGCAGTCCCACCGGTCTGTTTTCGTGACGGATTTCAATGCACTGTTCGTTTTGAATCCTGTTGAACAGGAGTTCTCTACTGAACTCGTAGGTGCAGACACCGCCTTGGCTACAAACAATGTCAGCTGCATGTCTTGTAAACCCGTGTTGGCAGCTCTCAACCGGCCCACATGTGATAATCGCTATGCACAGTGTGATAAGGATACCACCGTTCAGTGGGGAAGGATTCCAGGAATGAAGTCCAATATTTTCCACGTGGTCACCACTGATACAGTTAATCTGGACAGCTGGTGCAGCCACACTACTCCTGCTCTTGATAAGGTATATGATGATACCAACAAGCGTAAACATGAATAGAGCTATCAGATACGTGATAACGGCTACGCTTGCAATTGCTCCAACCGGCCAACAGTGTGGATTTCCTAGCAATGATATGCTAAGTAACGTGTTGGATCTCGAACAGAAATCGGGATTAGCACAGATTGTGACAAATGTGTCTTCTCCATGCTTCAACTTAACGTCAGTTGTGCTGTATAGCGGGGAGATTGGAAGCTTGTAAGTCTTTCCAAGTCCATCGCCTTGGAATATTTTGCACTCTTCATTGAAGCATAGTTCAAAAGTGGCATTCCTTCCAGGTATTTTCACTATGCCATTCTCACAACTAGCGTAAGTTGCGTCTGTCTTAGCTAGCAGAGCAGCAAATGTGATTATCATAAGCATTATATTAGCTTTTGCTCCTTTTTATAAAGGAAAGTGGATTTCCCCTTTGCTTTGACGTCAATGTGATGATGTCAAGTGAGTCAGGCACCTGCTCGCATGCCACGAGCTGAGTGGAGCTAGGATCTTCTAAGCTGTTCTCGAACTCTCTGATGACTTCGTATGCCTTGGTTTTTGCTGACCTGGGCGGAAGTATTAGGATTTGTTCAGATGTGTTCTCACGTGATGGGGATGCTTGTACATCATTGTCTGATGTATTTTCGCTACATCGAACTTCGAGGGCATATAGCTTGTTTAGAGGTCTCTGCAGGACATGTCCGTTTGGAGTAAGGACTTTAGCTGATCTCACCAGGCCATCGTGACTGACGGTTAGATCAACCACTTTCCCATACACCCAGCATCCTCGAGGCAACAACTCTTGTTCTATGAGGACGATTTCACCCTTTTCTGGGATCGACCTTGCTATGTGCCTACGCTGTTTTAGATAAAGCTTTTGCGATTCTCTAAGCAAGGTGAGGTACTCGCAGCTCCATTTTGCCCAAAATTTGTTGGCAATCTGTTCAGAGTAGCTTAGCGCTTCCAAGGCTTGCTGTCTTGTTTTTATGTACTCCGTCTCATATAATGGGTCATCCGGGTCATTCAATGTCTTAGAATCTTGTACGGCAAATTTTACGTTTCCTTGAAGGAAATCGACCGGTCTTAATGGGATCTCCATTAAATCGGTAGTGCTTATCTTTGTAAGTGGTCGTGTATTGATAGTTGCTTCGATAGTAGCAACGACCGTGCACATTTGGCCGAAATTTAGTTTCTTTCGGCCGATTGATTTGCGCATGCACCGTTTTACGGAACCGACCAGTCTTTCCCAGACACCGCCCATCCATGGACTAGCGGGAGGATTGAAAACCCACTGTATACCGTTATCGGCACTATAGCTCATTACGGAATGCCCTGAGCTGTTGGAACTTGATAGTTCTTCGATTATCTTTGAGCCTAATCGAAAATTGGTTCCACAATCAGAACGAATTAAGTGAGGAACACCTCTTCTAGAAATAAACCGCACGAAGCAGTTCAGAAAGGCTCCAGCGGACATGTCTTCCACTACTTCTAGGTGAACCGCTCTGGTCGTTAAGCATGTGTACAGACAGATGTACATGCTTTCGTCCGAACTTGATGTGAACGGACCGATAAAGTCACATCCCACATTTCGGAATGGTTTTGTTATCACCACCCTATCTGCCGGTAGCGATGGCATAGCGGGGGGACCAAATGGTAGTCCTTGCCATCTTTTACAGACCGTTCAATTTCTTAGGTAGGTTTTAAAGGATCCAGACCCACGAGGGATCCAGTACTGTTGCCTGGCCAGTGATAAGGTCTGATCTTTGCCACAGTGAAAGTTATCATTGTGAATGGCTGTTAATACGAGCCTTGTTGCATCTCCTCTGTTTGGGAGATAGATTGGGGACTTCGAGTCCGCTGGAATGCATGCGTGCTGCATTCGCGATATATGCCTTATAACGCCGTATTTGTCGCGGACAATTTGCATATTGCGGAACCTGTTGCTGAGTTCCTTCTCATTAATGTTCCTGTGAACATCAGCATGGAGCAGTGTTGCAGCAAAATTCATGTCATTAGCGTCAATTTCAGTTTGGAGCCCAAACTTTGCGATCACCCCGATTAGGAGTGGCGATTGCCTTTTTTCATTCACTTTCGAAATGAGGTGGTGAAGGAACTTCCCAACACTTGCTATTGAGCGTAGGGCTGTAGACAGCCGGGAGAACCGTGAAAGGTCAAAGACATGCTCAACTGTGTGAGTACTGCTAGCGTGTGGAAGGCTAATTATTACTGGCCTGTCGCATTCCTCATCACTTCCGCGAGATTGAATCACATCTATGGGTTTCAAAAGTTTGGACTTGAGTTCACCTTCTAACCAACGTGGGCCTTGGAGCCAGCTGTGGTCGAGAATTTGTTCATTTGACAATCCTCTTGTGCCAGCATCAGCTGGGTTGTATGCCGTGGGTACGTGGTAAAATTGTACCTTCACGTTGTTTGTCTCAAGTTGCCCCTTTAGCTTGCGTATTCGCATACACTGATTGGCAACGAATACAGGAAGCTTTCGTGAGGACTTTATCCAACACAGTGCTACTTCACTGTCTGTGACTACGTTAACTGTAGCTATTTTGGTGTTGACAGTCTTCTCAATGCTGACGGCTAATCTCATTGCTATCAGGATACCAAGAAGTTCCAAACGAGGAATTGTTTGCTCGTTCTTTTTTGGAGTCAGTCGACTCTTCCCGCACATGATTTGTGATACGGTATCACCTTCTTGTGATTGGATGAAAGCGCACGCTGATATCGCCACTTTACTTGCATCTGCAAACACCCAAAGGCGAGCGGTTCTGCTGTTATTAGTCGCCAAGAATGGTGATAACAGTCGTGGTACACTTAATACAGTGTTATTGACTTCACTGCATTGCCTATTCCATTTATCACGTAGTTCGTGAGGAACTCGGCTGTTCCAGTCAAGATTAGATGAGAGGATCTCTCTCATTGTGGACTTCAAATGGATGAGAAGCGGGCTGATAATTCCCAACGGATCATAAATGGAGTTCAGCTGGCTGACTATATCACGCTTCGTAGGATCTTGTTTTAATGGAAACGTTGCCTTCACAGTGAACCGGTCGCTTATGGTATCATAGTCCACACCAAGATATGTTATCGACCCAGAAGGTAACCGATCATAGGAGGGGATCCTTGCATTAACGAGCTCAGAGTTCGAAACGTACTCTCTGAGATTCATTCCTATCCGAGCGAATAATGCTTTGGATAGTTAATACTTCTGCAAAGTTTCCTCTACAGTGTTTGCAACTAACAAAATATTGTCAACGTAGAGATTTGAAGCTATCTCTGTTGCTAAGCTGCATTTTTGTGACTGCAGGTACGCAAAGATCGCCATGTTCAATATGCTTGGCGAAGCTGTGACTCCAAAAGGTAGTCTAGTGAAACGGTATTCCACTATGTTGCCCTGGGTAAGAGGTAGGCTGGGCTGTTTTACCCAAAGGAATCGACACAGATCTTTGTGATGAGCAGGTATGCGAATTTGTGTAAACGCTGCTTCTATATCGCACAGCAGCACAAATTTGCTTAAACGACTTGCGATCAATATGTCGTGGATTTTGTTGACAAACGACTCGCCTTTATAAATAACGTCGTTGAGAGACTGCTCTCCTCTCTTTTTGACGATGCGTCAAACACAATCCGGAGGGGGGTTTTCTTTGTTTCTCGCCAAACGCCTGAATGCGGCATGTAGTATTTGCCAATGGCGTTCGTGTCAAGGTCGTATGTCCTTTCGATCACACCTTGGCTTTCGTAATCACTCAGTATCTTAGAGTACCACTGTTGCTGTGCAGTGTTTGCTTGAAGCTGTTTCTGCAGCGCGGCAAGCCTTTTGATCGCGACCCCGTAGTTGTCGCTCAGGTCACTTACGCTGTCCTTTAGCGGGAATGGCGCCGTGATATACCCATTAGCAAAGGTAATCAATGAGGAGTACTCCTCAAAATACTTGAAAGCGCTATCGTCTTTCGTATTCTCCATTGGTTCGATACCTAGGCTTTCTAGTTCAAACATTCTTTGGATGTTATCACTATCCGAAATCTCCAATACAGATGTCATTGAATGCGACATGGCTGTGGAATCGGTTGTGTCCATGATACCGCGACCATAGATGGTTGGACCGAATACTGTTTTCGCAATATGCAGACCTGATGGAGTTCGTGTATCGGTCGTATTCGAAACTACTAGATCATAGTAACGGTCTAGTCCAACAAGGATATGTGGCAGTTGGCGTTCTCCACGGACCTTTGAGTTCGCTATGAAGATCCCTTCATTTTGTAGAAATTCTTGATCAATTTCTGCTAACTTAACCGAAGGAAATCCTCCTGTTATGATTGGCTTAGTTTGAATAGCCAGGTTGATCTCTTTGCCGTGAGCGGTACATACTTTCAGAGATACTATGTGGCTTTCAAACTTCTCCGTATAACCGCCGATTCCTGACATAATGCAGGTTTCCGTAGTGGTTTTCGGAAGGCCAAGTCTTTCTGCTAGAGACTCTTGTATCACTGTCTTCTGAGCACCAGTGTCAAAGAAAAACAGTACTTTTTCAAGACTGCTGTCTTTATTATTCCACACGTTTCCTTCAGCTGTCATGAGAACTAGCTGTTCACTTCTGTTTGACAGATCAGGAAATGTAACCTCATTTCCAGTGTTCTGATTGGAATAGAGCGGTTGGTTTCCGCTCGAATGATTACGACGTGAGTCGATACCAGCGCTAGTGCGCTCTCTATTTGGTATCTGGGGCCTTTGAGCTGCCCTGTTATTGATATTGCCGTTATGGTTATCATTTCTCGGCCACCGATTTGTTTGCGGTGGGTTTAAGATTCCAGGGATCTGCCTGGACCGGTCTTGTGCCGTGCACACTGAGGGATGATGTGGGCTGCCGCACGTTGTGCAGTTGGACTTTTGACAGTGACTGCTGGAATGATTTGTTTGGAAACATTTCCAGCAAGCCCTTTTTTCCTTCAGGACTGCCCGACGCTGTTGGCGGTCGGTCATGGTTCTGCACACCATAGAATTGTGGTTTGTCTTACCACAAAATATGCAGAGGACCGATTGACTGTGGCGCTGAGCCCTGTTGTCACGCTCTTTGTACGAGTAGGTGGAACCTAGTCGTTGTTCCACATAAGTCTTGGCGCAGATTTCTCTTTCCTGCGCATCCAGGAGTTCCTCGATTTTGAGGGTATCAGTGCTTTGATTTTTAACGAGTATGTCTCGTACAATTTCGTATGGAAACTTCTGTAGTATAGTTTCACTCCACATGGGATCGCACGTGTCCCGAATGTCGTACCCAGCTGATACCATTTGGTTGACTAGGGTTTTTATTGTGTCAAAGCATTCTTGACAACTATGTCCTTGCTTTGACGCAGGTCGCAAATCGAATAGTTTCTGCACTATCGTTTATCTATTTGTTGGTTTGTTGCCAAACCTTTTGGTTACGGTATCCACCATCCACTGATAATTATCGGGTATGGGTTTTATACCTCTAATCACCTTCTCTGCTGGACCTTTGAGGCTTTCTTTGAGTAGGGCGATTTTTTCAATAGTAGAGATCTCACTATTGTCGTGTACTAGCGTTTCAAATACCGCCCAGTACTCGGGAAACTCTTCTGGGCTTCCATTAAACTCCGGTAGTTTTACTGATGGTACCCTCACTGATCGTGAGCCCCTTGTCAGTTGTGTGGCACTACTGCCTTGTTCATTGATGAAGTTGGAATCTCCATCATTGAGCTGGGATACACCTGAATGTGATGCTGGTATTCTCAGCCTTAACTGTACCTTTTGCAGTTCACTTTTGGCATATGCTATCCGCGATTCAATGTTGCAAGCGAATGATATGGCTTTTTTCAACACTTCCGTATATTGAGATTCTTTATCGAACTCTTCTATGTCTGCCAACACTTCTTTTTGCTCAGATTTTGACTTCGTGGAATGATAAAATTCCTCCATTTTGTCAATTTTGCTTTGCAGAGTTTCGCTCGCCAATTTTACTTGGCTTAGACATGAGCTAAGAAGCACTGAATTAGCTGTGCATTCTTCTTGACGTTTCTTATCGTCATCGGGATATACGATCTTCTGTGTATATGCTTTATACTTATCGAAAAGCCCTTTAACGGCTTCTGCGCTAGCCAATATCGCTTTCTTGTGGAAGAAGAGCGACATTTCCTCGGCTATTTTGTTTTGTTTGAACAAAACCGGATAGTTTAGGGCTGTTAGAGACCCAAGGTTTCGTTAGCCGAACCTCTTGTGCAGTTGCGGTAGAGCAAGGCACGATATTTAGGGCTGAATTAGCTCCAAGGACTGGCTAGGCCAACCTCTTGCGCAGCTGCTGTTGGGCAGGGCACGGAATTTAGGGCTGTAGAAGCACCAAGGACTGGCTAGGCCAACCTCTTGCGCAGCTGCTGTTGGGCAGGGCACGGAATTTAGGGCTTATTAGCACCAAGGTATGGAAAAATCCCAACCTCTTCTCGCACAAGTGCAAGGTGTGAAGCAAACTAGTTGCTTCGAAGAGAACAAGTTAGACTAGGCTAACTTCTTGGCTAGATTTAGCCGATGCACCAGAAATGTCCCGGTTTATGAGCGTATGACGGCGCTCTGATGCACTAGGAGTATTATGGCTCCTTTGTGCTTACCTCTGTGAGTATGATGGCTACACAAGAGGTTTATTACAGGACCGTAGTGGTCAGTGGTAGAATATGTTGCTCTGTCTCACCAATCCTACAGACACAGGCGTGGCCTCTTTCTATCAGGCGAGGTCACGCCAAACAAACACTTATGACAGACTTCTCGTCATGGAGTGTCAGATAAGCACCCATGGAGAAGAGATAAGTACCTCTGGACTAGGATGAAGAGAGGGGACCGACAGTTCTGGCGGAATGCCAGAACACCCCCCCCCCCCCCCAGCAACATGGAGGACCATTCCGGTTAAATGGTAAGTGGTTTTGTATTGCTTACATAAATGTCTACCTAGGCATATATATTTTTTTGAATTTTGCTAACCCCTCCGTTGTCACATAGCGCCCTGAAGGCAGCAGTTTCGAGGGGAACAGGAGTTTACATTATGGAAGACAGTGCCGACTTAACGTAATTCGAAATTACATTCACAACCGCCGTATTTCACAGTAAACGCTAAGGAAAAGCACTTTGCAAGAGCTGTTACGAAACTGAGGCACGGTAGATGCTAAACAAATGCACTTTGGAACTGCTCTTACAATTCGTGGTTGTAAATGCAGTTGCTTACTGAGTGCATGCGTCACACACTCAGTTTTGCTCATACAGACCTCTTGAAATCCACGTTTTTTAAAAGGATCGCATCAATTTCGACGTTATTATATGGGTTTGGTCCAAAATGCCTGATTTAAACAGTTACCCCTGCTCAGAATTAATCTTAATGAAAGCTAAAAGAATCTACATGCCCTTGGTGATAATGTAAAGGTTGGAGTTCCACGGTTATCAAATGGAAGGCTTCCAGGGATGAAACATGGTAGTTTGAGTTGGCTTCATAATTTTGCCTTAGGTTTAGGGTCTCCGCTCTTCACTACTGGTCTTACATATGTTTTATATGCGTGCACTAAACGTTGTTTATCGTCTATTCCAAGACATCGAAAGATAAGGTACGTGAACTGCAACGCTTAACGAGCAGAGCACTCCTTTTTCTAATGCACGATGTATTCTCTCCGCATTCAATTTTCCTATAGATCTTGATATCATTTATCGTCGTCGTCGACGATCCTAACGCGTTCCCCTTATCGCCCCGCCTGTTACAGGTTGCGGAGGCGACCTGACTGTATATAGAGTGCTCCCTGCTTGCTCACGAGAGCCCCATCTCGGCTCCTTTCTCCTCTCCCCGTGCTCCTTCCGCTTCTACCTTCTCCCCCTCACTATAGCCGCTGCTAGGCTACCGCTCTCCTATATATCTCTCGTACCACTTATTATATCGCCTGCCGTAATAAACGTAGAAGTTACTCTGTCTGCTCGTTCTCTTCCTCAAAAAGCCACTGAACCACCTCTTCTGGGACACTAAGTCCTAACCGCCTCTATCACCCTCTATATTTTGGTGCATCGGCCTAACAAGCCTAACCTAAGTCTCCCGTGTCAAAGTGTGACAACTTTGGGACCTGGAGCATAAAGTCGATCGAAGATAAGATCGCATTCTCTGATTCAAGAGAATAAGTCGTCTCGTATTCATTACCTAGACGCAAACCATTCCTCAACGGAATAAATCTCCCGTACGCAGTACCTGGAGTAAAAGCCCTCTCGTATTCATTACCTAGAGGCAAAGATTCCATAAAGGAAGAGAATCTCCCGTACAAATTACTTGGAGTAATTTCTCTTAAATCTGAGAAAAAAAGTAAAAGTCGCAAAAAATGGCGCTTTACTTCAACAAGGCACCCATTATGCTGTGCTCAAAAACGCTTAATGAGCTAGTAGCACTCTATAAGGGTTACTTGTCAGTCGTGGAATATCCAACGGCTGATGAAGAAAATTATGAAAAATCTCGTTCAAGAATAGCACTTCTGCTGAGCGCATTAAGACAAGTTAGAGAAGGCAGACAAAATCTGCAAAACTTATGTAACGAAATAAGAGATGGGTATATAAGTTGTAAGAACAAATCTGAGAAAAAAGATTTAATGGCAGAAATTGAACAAATAGAGCTCGAATCTAAGGCCCAGATAGCCATTGCTGAAGCTAGCGAGCTAATTTACAAGTTAACAGCTAGGTATGATGAGTCACGAAGCGCTCGAGAGGGGATGGCCATCAAACTCGGCTACATTTCGCACAAAAATAATGAAAATAATCTCAACTTGCAGGGTGCTCATGAAGCAGAGAATAAGGAACCCCATGCTAGCAGTAGCAATCCTGAGCCGCATGCAAACACCATGCCAACAACTGCGCAAATTCACACCGAGCAAAGGATGTTTCGCTCTATAAATCCTCCACAAGCATCTTTGCCTAAATTCTATGGCGAACCTGAAGAATTTGCAGAATACTGGGCAATTTTCGAGACCATGGTGCATAAAAGCGATAGGCTTGATGTTGTGGAGAAACTAATTCTTCTCAGAGAAAGCCTAGAGGGTAAGGCGAGAAGCTGTATCCAAGGGATCCAACCTTTACCAGAGAATTATAACTGGATGGTCAAAACTCTCAAGGAATCTTATTGTGACTACTCCGCCAATAGATCTCAGATAGTCCATAAGCTGTTAAATATGACAGGATTATAAACGGCGGATATCAGGACCGGCTCACCGTAACCTTAGGCGTCGGGTGAGACGTCCATTGTGCAATCGCAGAACAAGGCTAGGAAGGGACTCCATGGTGTGCCATACAACCTGCTCGTATGGAGACTGCTTTCTTCGCTTAGGGAGAGTTAGCGGCGAGGTTCTGCGCTCTTCGAGCGCAGAACAAGGCTAGGGAAGGGACTCCAGGGTGTGTGTCATACAAGCTGCTTGTACGGAGACTGCTTTCTTCGCTCAGGGGGAGTTCGCGGCTGGGCTCTGCGCTCTTCCAGCGCAGAGACAGGCCAGGGAAGGGACTCCAGGGTGTGCCATACAAGCCGCTCGTACGGAGACTGCTTTCTTCGGTCAGGGGAGTTCGCGGCTGGGTTCTGCGCTCTTCGAGCGCAGAGACAGGCTAGGGAAGGGACTCCAGGGTGTGTATCATACAAGCTGCTTGTACGGAGACTGCTTTCTTCGCTCAGGGGGAGTTCGCGGCTGGGCTCTGCGCTCTTCCAGCGCAGAGACAGGCTAGGGAAGGGACTCCAGGGTGTGTGTCATACAAGCTGCTCGTACGGAGACTGCTCTCTTCGCTCAGGGGGAGTTCGCGGCTAGGTTCTGCGCTCTTCGAGCGCAGAGACAGGCTAGGGAAGGGACTCCAGGGTGTGTGTCATACAAGCTGCTCGTACGGAGACTGCTTTCTTCGCTCAGGGGGAGTTCGCGGCTAGGTTCTGCGCTCTTCGAGCGCAGAGACAGGCTAGGGAAGGGACTCCAGGGTGTGCCATACAAGCTGCTCGTACGGAGACTGCTTTCTTCGCTCAGGGGGAGTTCGCGGCTGGGTTCTGCGCTCTTCGAGCGCAGAGACAGGCTAGGGAAGGGACTCCAGGGTGTGTTTCATACAAGCTGCTCGTACGGAGACTGCTTTCTTCGGTCAGGGGGAGTTCGCGGCTAGATTCTGCGCTCTTCGAGCGGCGAAGCGAATACGGCTGAAACAATGCGCAAAAAACGCGCAACGTCGTGTAGACGTCGAAACCTCCCACATCTCAGACACTCAGCTGAAGTGCGAGAACGCCGCGGCGCCCGGGAACCGAACCCCCGACATCCCTCGCATGAAGTAAACCCTCTACCTACTGCACCACGACCCACTTGCACACGGTGCTATCGCGGGCGCACAAGACATCGATCGGACGTCGCAGCGTGGACGCGGACGCGAGATCTCTGAGCTAGGAGGGCGCAGACAGCAAAGTCTCGGCGCGACCCGCACTGCGGTTACGGTGAGCCGGTCCTGATATCCGCCGTTTATAATTGTCTTTAAATATGACGCCAGCAAGTGATTTTGCCGATAGCTGTTTATCCTCATTTCAAGAAATTCAAGTTTTACTCAATCGCATGGTTTCAGCTGGTTATGATGTTCGTAATACCTGTGATCCCATGTGGTCGGAAACCATTTTAGCAAAGTTTCCTAGAGATGTTATCAAGCCAGTGTTGATACTTGGCCAAAATCAGCACAATCAAACTATAGAAAACCTTTTGGGTCACCTCAAGAAAGAGATAGCGGCCAAGGCTTATGTCGAAAATAGACTCGGTCACAAAACAAACAGCAGCATCTTTCCGCCGAAAAGAGAGCATATCAATGCGCGACCTCATAACAATGAAACTTGTTTGTTTTGTCAAAGTGATAGCCACTCGTCCTCGGCATGTAGGACATGTAGCGATAAAACCCGTCGAAAAATTTTGAGGGAGCAGAATAGATGTTGGAAATGTTTCTCAGACAATCACAACAGCTTTGAATGCCAACAACTAGATTGTATACAGTGCGGGCAGCAGCACCACGCATCCTTATGTTCAAAATGGGATTCCGGACCTTCAGTAAATCCTGAAAATTGGGACCATAGTCAGGAAAGTCGAAATCACAATGCGACCTTTCCTTATAATGCCAAAACGTACACGGAGGTTCAGCAATTTCCTGTGGTACAAAATGGAGACACCACTTCACAGCTGGTCCTAATGACAGCTGAAGGTAATATTTGGAACTACAGAAAAGAAACGTACCAGAAAGCGCTCTTTTTCTTCGATTCCGGAGCACAAAAAACGCTTATTGAAGAATCACTAGCCAAAGATCCATCTCGGCTCCTTTCTCCTCTCCCCGTGCTCCGCTTCTACCTTCTCCCCCTCACTATAGCCGCTGCTAGGCTACCGCTCTCCTATATATCTCTCGTACCACTTATTATATCGCCTGCCGTAATAAACGTAGAAGTTACTCTGTCTGCTCGTTCTCTTCCTCAAAAAGCCACTGAACCACCTCTTCTGGGACACTAAGTCCTAACCGCCTCTATCACCCTCTATATCATTTGCAAACTGCTTACAAGAACGCCGACTTCCTCACGTCAGCTCAGCTACGTATATAGCGAAGAGAACTGAAGAAAGGACCCCTCCCTGGGGAACTCTGCTCTTCACTAGCTTACAGACTAAAAAAGTAGGATGGCACGTAAAAACACCCCCCCCCCCCCGGTGCAATCGATTGGGTCAGGCCTTCGCGATGGGGCGCGCACCGTGCAGTGGAGCCGACGACACGTCATCCGCCGGCTTAGTAGATTCGAGGGGAACAGGAACTTAGATTACGGAAAACAGTGCCAACTTGGCATAATTCCCCCTGAGTCCGTAATAGATGCCGAACCACTACCACCCCTTGCGGCATCTGACCACAACGTTGTACTCTTCAAATTATCGTATTTAGCTTATTTTTCGCAGAAATACCAGCTTCGCGATTACAATGCGATGGATGCTAAATCAATTGAACGCGAATTATCACGTCTTGATTGGTGGTCCATTTTTTGTGATTTTCTCAATATCGACGACCTTTATGGTCGTTTTTGCACCACACTTCAAAGCATCATCGACAGATTTGTTCCTTTTAAACATGACAGTCGTATGCCGGGCTATCCCCCACACATTTCTAATTTGTTTGAACAGCGATACAGACTATTTCGCCAAAATGTCTCAACTAAATCTTACGAATATAGGCAGCTGACCACGAAACTTGAGCGGCATATTAAACGTTTCATGGCGAATAAAGTGAGGCGACTTGCTTCCTTCAGGAATGCCAGACGTCTAGCTTCCTTCGTGAATAAAATAAAGAAACAGTCCAAGCTCAAACCAATTTTGTCTGATGATTCGGGTAAAAAATATTCCTCTATGTAATGGGCGCTTGAGACGTGAGGATTGCTTCTTCCTCTTTCACCGTTATGGGTGGTTCAGTGGGTTGCGGAAATATACAAGGATAACAGAAGAGTGGATGAATAGGCTTTATTTGAGGAACGTCGCTCCTCTAAGCGTACAGGTGAACGTCTGCCAGGGCCAGGCACACCCAGCTGGGGTGCAGCGAGGCCCCGCCCCTTTACTACCGTATGAGCATCACCGGAGTCGGTGATCCTCCCGGCGGGGCGCAACAATAAATCGCATCATACATACATATATATAAAACATTTGAATTGGCGGCTTGATAGGACGACGGCGCGGCGACTGCTAGATTGGGGACGGGGACTGCTTGTTGAACGTGACGACTGCTTGGCGTAGGACTGCTCGTTGAAACATGGCGACTGCTTGGCGGAGGACTGCTCGTTGACACATGACGACTGCTTGGCGGAGGACTGCTCGTTGAAACATGGCGACTGCTTGGCGGAGGACTGCTCGATGAAACATGACGACTGCTTGGCGAACTATGGCTAGTGGTGCGGTCTCTTCATCGGATGCGATGGCTTCTTGCGTGTGCAAAGGAGGACGTTGTGGTCAAGACCACAATTTCCACACTTTACACGGCAATCATCCACGTGCTCCGGCATGAGACAGCACAGACACAGGCGCAGCCTTGACGCTTGGGCTGTCCTAGCGACAGTGTCGGCGAAACGGCTGCACCTACCCGAAAAGTGGTTGTCGCGGTTTTCGTCCACTGGACAGAAAACACACGACGACTTCGGGGTGCTTCTATCGAGAAGCGTGTTTAGAGCGCGCTCCATCGTTTTTGAAGCGCGCTCCATCGTGGCTATCCTTGGCACCATTTCGCGTAGAATAGTGACGGCTTCGGAGACTTGTGCGGCGACGGCTTCGCAGTTGTGCACCTGGACGGAATCGTCCAGCTCGTCGAGCGCTGCTTGGAGATCGGCTGAGAGAGACATCACGATGGTAGCATGCTTCAGTGGAGCCCCTTTTTATACGCGATCGTGCCTTTGTCGCTACTTTACAAGCCCCTTTGGCAATCCCTTTACGGTGTAGGGGATGCAGATGATAGTCGTATTATTATATTACAAGAGTGCCGCGGCGGCATCGGCGACCAGTGAGTGCGGTCGTCTATTTGGCTGATAGTGAGATTTTGGACTCGCGCATTGCGCTATTCGGCCGTGTTTGACGCAAATCTATACCCGCGGGACATACGCCGATGAGATATTTTGGGCTGCCACCTATATGGTTTGGCCACTTTGCGTCTTCCGTCAACACGGATCCGACGGCGGCAGCGACGGCGACGATGACGACGACGACCACCTATCCCGAAGCGCCAACGATGAGCTGCCGCAGGGCAGCTTCAAGGAGAAGCCTCAAGTGGGTTTCATTTATGGCTTCCATTTTTTGAGATGCGACCCCCATCTCATGCATGCGTGGGGGTCCATCGCTTCCCGCAGACGAGAATTAGGCTTTTCCTCGACTGTGTGGAAGCATGAAAACGGCTTTTTTTTAACGCTGTTCAGTGCGGTAGGTAAGGTGGTGATGTGGGGGTAGGAGGTGTGCTAGGCATTTCCCTCTCATTTAACCCTTCATCTCGGGTACTCCCATTATTGATTATTGATCACCGCCGGTTGGATGTGGGTGCTGGGTGCATGGGCAAGTTTCGCGCCCGTGTCCACGGCGGCTCCTACTTAATTGAGTGTAGATTTAGGGTAAATATTTATGAAGAGCCCGCATCAACCGGTGTGGGCAACTTCAGCCCACATCGGAGTGAAAGTGGGTATGTAAAGTGGCTGAGATTTGACTAAGAGACTAATGCTGTACATGTGATATATACAATGGGTAGATATGCCATTATATAGTCGCATTATCCCCTGGTTTTTTTTTTCGAATAGCTATGGCGATGCAGTGCCATATCGCTTTGGCTACGTTAGCGCCTAGAGAAGCTATGAGCGATAATATGCTTAGGAGGACTAGCGGCCCTGCCAGATATGTGATGCCTGTCAGCAGTAGTACGGACATCAGTGCAGCTATCGTTAGTTTCCAATGGCTACGGATAGCCTTGATGAGTGGATCAATATTGGGAAGGCTAATGTCCGAGAACCACTGATGTCGTAGAGCAACACCGTGGATTTGTGTATCAAATATGGAGGTCGTAGGGGATGCTACGTGGTAATATAATGTCCCTTTTAACAGAAACTTGGTAGGGGTTTCCGAGCAATGCGCATTGCACTGCTCGTGAATAGCTGGTTGCTCGAAATGCAGCACGATATCGTTCTGTTCATCCGATGGCCCGCACTTGACTGGAAACTGCTGCGATTCGCATGTCACCGTGACGGTAACTGGCGTTTGCGATTTGCAGACCGCTGTGAGGTGCGCCCCAAGTTCGCAGTCGTAGCATCCAACTAAGTGAGAGATTTTAAATCCGCACTTCTGATTGATGACCATTTCGGCAGAAGTTTGGAGGATTTTGGAGTCTATTCGCAGTACGAGTTCCTCCTCATTGGATGTTAATAGTACATGACTTCCGTTGGAGGAGAGCTTGCCATAAGGTGTGACTAGTGGAAGTCTAGAGTCCTCTCGACCATTAAGCATTGTAATTGAGTCTTGCGGGCACTGACAATTGTGCACGGAGGTTCCACAATGACAGCGAGTTTTGGTGGTACACGTGGAGAAACGGTTTAATGCTTGTAGAGGGCTATCACAAGCTATCGAACTCTGGAAATTGCTTGGTAGCAGGTACGAACTACTGTTGGAGATCAAGAAGCGTTTATTTTCCATCGAGCTTGCTGTCTTCTGAATTGATGCCACAGTGACGTTAAACTGGTCTATCTCCTCAGTTACATAGGGTCGGAATGACTCCGTGAAGATCTTCGTTCTGTTATTGATTATTACTTCAATCTCGAGTTCTACCGTTGGAATCCATTGTGGACAATGTACTGCTTCAAAGACACGCTTAGACAGCGGCCTGTGCGTGACGCGGTAGAACCAACAAGCCGGTAGAGGGACAAAGCATCCACAGAGTGGTCCTCCACAGCTGTTCATGCAACCAGTATATCCGGGATAGTCCGAAGTGTAGTTAAGCTCCGAAATAATCTCGTATGGCTTGACAGTTTCGCACTTCTTGGTAGTGCATGATCCGGCTTGGGCGCACCGTTTAATGTGGTATAAGTCCATTATTGTTGGTCTCGTAAAGAACTCGACTATCTTGGAGCATTTGAACTCGACGCTCTTTCTTCGAAATTTGGCGAGTCCCACGGTATGGTTTCCATGAATGATTTCTACACATAGTTCAGACTGTAGGCGGTTGAAGAGCAATTCTCTGTTGTATTCGTAGTGGCATTGATTGACCTCGTTGCACACCAGATCGGCTGAGTGTCGCATGTACCCATGCTGACATGCTGTGATCGATGAGACGATGCACAGAAGTGTGCACACGGCGAGGTGGACTGAACCAGGAAGAGGACTCAGCTCAAAGCTCGGAGCAGTTGGTTCTAACAGTGACACCTTTTGTGTCCTTTGCTTTTTTCTTAAGATCGGACCTGGATTTTTTGATCACATTTGTAGTTAGCCAAATTGCGATGAGAGCCATCGCAATTACTACATAAGTCAGAACGGCTGTGGTCACAATAGCTCCGACGGGCCAGCAGTGTGGATTACCCAGCAAGGTTTTTGATAGTAGATATTGGTGATCGCAGAAATTTGCGCGTTCACAGGTTCTGACTTCCTCCTGTACTGCTCCATTGGCTAACGTGCGAAGTCTGACATTGGCCCCTATTGGTGTAGGGGAGATAGGTAGCATATACCGAGTTACTCGAGTGCTGTTGCTTAGAGCTTGGCATTCTCTGTCGATACATATTTCGAACCAGCCATTCATTGGCGGGATATCGATCATCCCCTTACTGCATGATATGAGCGAGGAATTCTGGACAGCCAGCGTCGGGGAGATTATCACGGATAATAACATGATGAACTGCAGTGGAAATTTGGTTGGCATTAGCTGAGGGCAGCTTATGCTAGCTTCCATGCTTCTAAAGAACTCATAGGCTCTTGTTTTTGAGCTGCGAGGAAGCACTTCTCGTCTGGCTCCCTTAAGGTTCTCTTCCACTAAGACCGTGTCGGCCGTGTTTCTCTCCTGAGGTACACTTCTGATTTCGAGTGGATAGATTTTGTTTAGTGGACGATGAATGATGTTGCGATTAGGCATCAGGATTTTTGCTGATCTGATGAGGTCGTCGCCCGAGACTATGACTTCGAGGACCTTGCCATAGGGCCAAGAGCCTCTAGGAATCAGGTCTTGCTCTATTAGTACGATCTCGCCTAGCTCTGGGCATGATCGTTTTGAATGTCTTGGTTGCCTGAGATGTTGTTTTTGTAATTCTCTGAGCAACACCAGGTATTCGCATCTCCAACACTCCCAAAATTTGTTGGCTATATTCTCGGAAAACAGTAATGCTTCTTTGGCTTGTTCCTTGGATTGTATAAACTCGGGATCGTAATTCGGATCGTCGTATGAGTCGGAACCTTCTCCTTCCGGTAGGGAGAATTTGAGATGTCCTTGAAGGAAATCAATAGGCCGAAGAGGGATTTCAGCCACATCATCAGTATTCAGCTTTGTTAACGGCCTAGTGTTTAGTATCGCCTCAATCCTGGTGATTACCGTACACATTTCCGTAAAGCTGAGCCGTTTTCGGCCTACGGACTTGTTCAGTGCCTTCTTCACTGAAGCTACTAGTCGTTCCCAAACACCTCCCATCCAAGGTGAGGCTGGTGGATTGAAAAGCCATTTAATTCGTTCTGACGCGCAATACGACATTAGGGAGCGTCCACTCGCTTCGTCCTTTTCAAACATAGCGGCTATTATTTGCTCGCCCTGTTTAAAATTGGTCCCGCAGTCAGTGCGAATAATCCGAGGGATTCCTCTCCTCGAAATGAACCGTATAAAGCTGTTTAGGAAGGCACCTGTGGTCATGTTCTCCACGACCTCTAGATGCACTGCCCGGGTAGTCAAACAGGTGTATAGGGCAACATACTTTTTTTCCTGAGACTTTGACGTAAAGGGTCCCATGAAGTCACATCCTGTGTTCTGAAACGCCTTAGTTGCAACCACTCTGTCTTTTGGGAGGGCAGGCATTGTGGGAGCACCCAGTGGGAGTCCTTGATACCTTTTGCAGGTGGTGCAGTTTTGATGTGCTTTTTGAATGCATTTGAAGCACGAGGAATCCAAAATCTTTGGCGAGCGATCGATAGCGTGTGCTCTTTACCGCAGTGTGCATTATCGCCGTGAATTTGTTGCACGATTAGGCGCACTAACTCTGATTTAGGTGGAATGTAAATAGGGGATTTAGTATCGGTAGGAATAGCCGCATTTTGTAAGCGGGATTCGTGTCGAATTATCCCATTTTCATCTATCTTCATCCTCTTGTCATGGAATCGTTTTTGAATTTCCACGAAGCTTTCACCGCTCTGCTCTTGGGATATAACCACTTGTTCGGCAAGCTGCATATCGTTTGAAGTTATTTCGCTCTCCTTGCTAAATTTCGAAAGCTGTGGGAGAGTTATGTTAGACGCACGATTTTTCCTCGTCAATCTGGCCCAATTGTTGAGACCTTTTGCGATCATGCATATGACTCTCAACACCCTATTTAAGTGAGAAAAACGTGTTAGATCAATGACACTGTACTCCATGCTTTCTGTTTGTTGAACTGAAGTGTTAACCAAGGCCACTGCCTCGTTTTCCTCACACTGTGCTGGCAATTCGCTGAGAGCTTCAATAGACTTGACAGGCCATGTCTCAGGTTCAGCTTCTAGCCAACCAGGACCTCGGACCCAGTCGTGGTCGTTAATTGTTTTCGACGTCAACCCTCTTGTTCCTGCATCTGCGGGATTGTGGGCTGTTTCAACATGATAGAACGAGAGAGAAATCCCCTCGCTCTCCATGACTGCTTTGATTTTCTGGATTTTGTCTCTCATGTTGCTCACAAATACGGGCAATTTCTTAGACGAGTTTAGCCACCATAGTGCTATTTCACTATCAGATACTACTGATACTGTGGCCACTGTTTTCTTCATATTTGTTGTGATAGATCGACTTAGTCGCATAGCCATGAGCAGGGCAATGAGCTCAAGCCGGGGTATAGTTTGCCTACACTTCCTTGGTGTGAGTCTCGTCTTTCCACTAATTAAGCTGGAAATTGACCTGGATTGGATACACTGGGCATAGGCACATGTTGCCGTAGCGAACTGACTGGCGTCTGCAAATACCCATAGACGTATTTTCTCGGGTGAGGTGTGGATTGGTCGACGCACAGATATTACGGCGTTATTAACCTCGCTACATAGTCGGTTCCACTTAGAATGCAGAGCTGGGTCAAGAGTGGTCTTCCAGTCTATGCCAGTGTCGAAAACCTCTCTCATCATAGATTTTAAGTTGATTACCAAAGGACCTGCTAGACCTATTGGATCGTAGACGGAGTTGATTTGGCTTACGATAATTTTCTTAGTCAACCTCGTCGTTCTTTGGAAGTTTGTTGTAACTTCAAAGCTGTCGCTTTTTAGGTGATAGCGGACACCAAGTAATTTTCCCTGATTTTGTTCCAGTCTATCAATTTCTGGGATCTGTTGGTTAACTTCATCAGAATTTGAAATATATTCGCGTAGGTTCATGCCTATCTTTGCGAAGAGTTTCTTTGATTGGCTGTATTTGCTTAGCGCTTCCTCGACGCTTTCTGCTCGGAGCAGAATATTGTCAACGTAGAGGTTGTCGGCGATCTCCTTGGCTATTTCGGTATTGCAGCCGTACAGGAATGCTGAGAGAGCCATGTTTAGTATGCTAGGTGAAGCAGTGACTCCAAATGGCAACCTTTTGAACCGATATAGGATTAGATTGTCCTTGGTCGGCGGTAGATTAATGTCTTTTAGCCACAGAAATCGACATAGGTCTTTATGCGACTCTACTAGCCTTATCTGGGTGAAGGCGGCTTCTATGTCACACATGAGAATTATCTTGCATTCGCGCGAAGCAAGTAGAATGTCGTGTATTTTTTTGGTAAACGTTTCGCCCTTATGGATGACATCGTTTAGAGATAGTTTTCCTCTTCTCTTCGAAGATGCGTCGAAAACGATTCTTAGCGGTACCTTTTTTGTAGGCTTCCAAACGCCTGAATGTGGCATGAAGTAGGTTCCTACCGCGTCTTCTTGGGCTGTAGAAAAGGTTTCAATCATCCCTTCTGCGTGATATTTATCAATTATCTGGCAGTACCAACTGCACTGCCGTTTATTCTGCTGCAGTCCAACTTGAAGAGATTCTAGTCTACGAATCGCTACTGTGTAGTTGTCTTCCAGCTCGCTTATATTTTCTTTTAGCGGAAAGGGAGCTGTTATATGTCCGCCTTTAAAGGAAATTTTCTTGGAGTAGAGCTCCAGATACCTGTGAACCTTTTCGTCGGTTTGGTATTCGTCACTGGAGATTCCAAGTCCTTCTAGCTCAAATAGTTTTTGAAGCATCTCCTTT
>CANDYH010001116.1:0-16865 GCA_947396885.1 Heligmosomoides polygyrus polygyrus | reverse complement strand
CTAGCGCAGGTCTTCAGAATCCCTACGCACGTTAGACGACATCTTCAGCACGTCTTTCGAATCCCTACGCAAGTTGGACGACGTTGAACGACGTCTTCAGCACGCCTTATGAATCCTTACGCACGTTGGACGACGTCTAGCGCAGGTCTTCTGAAGCCGGACGCAGGCCTGACGACGTCTAGGGCACGCCTCCTGATTCCCTACGCTCTGCACTCGATCCCCATTCATACCCTGATGTGTTGTCCCTTGAATATCTCCTAAACTTGGACGATCAGCCGCCAAGGATATAGTTCGCCAGCAATCGCAATCGATCGTGACGGACACGTGACATTAGCCGGTTATCTGTAGTCGGATTTTTCCAGCATGTTTAACACTATTGTAAATGTGGTGTATTCTGCACAGACTCAAGCGTGGGGTACGAGAATCGCAGGGGGTTCGTACCTCGACTTGGTTCCTAAGACAGAATTCCTCGGAGGGATCGTTCTTTTGCAAGTGTTGTAAGCAGAGGTCTGTAATTAATAAATTTATTAGTATTATTCAATTAATGAATTGGTGACACAAAAAAAATCAATTAAATAAAGATTTTTAGGCATCACTATAACATGGCAACACCATGAGCACCGCTTCTCCTATGGAAAGTAAACGTCATTTGAATTTGCAGAGTTATTGCATTAGATAATAAATTTTTAAGCATTTTTCAAAACAGCTGAAGTAGATCAATTGCTGCTAAATTTTCGCAGTGATGGCGCAACACATTTTTTAGTTGAGAAATGTAACTATTGAGGCTGGAAATAGATCTTACCGAAAGCTAACCTACAACTTGTAGCAGGAAAAATTTCAGGTCGCTCCAAAGCCACCTTTCATCTGATCAGGTGTAGTGATTTTCCTATCCTGAGTTTTCCAAAAATAAAATATTTTTTGAAAAAGGCTACCATTGGAGCTAAAACTAGAGTCCACAACAGTACAGCTTTTATTTAGCACTTCTTCCAGAAATCAAGTCTTTCCTGAGCGATGTTCCTTGCTATTAGATGGGACCATGTCCAAATTTTTTTCAAAATTAAATATTTTCTTCCTGAATGGAGCGATGTCTAGAGCTGACGTGTAACTTTAGAAAGGCACAATCTTTGATTGATACATACAAAAAACGCAGCTTGTCTGGAGCTATTTTCGATGTGATCAAGAAGGATGGATCACTGGTCGATCGCTCGTCGATGTGATTGGAAGGTGCTATACTTGTTCTTTGTTCAACCGATCGTAACTCGTTCAGTTTTGAAATTTCCGCAAACGAGGGTAGCATTCAAAATACTAGAAGAAATTCTCTTTCTTAAGAGTATAAAACCATCCTTCAAAAGAGGCATCTTCATGCGCGGGGGGAGGGTGCGATTTTTGCTCGAAAAAAATTCGAGTACTTTTACGGAAATGGAGATAACTCTCTTTATTTTAGGAGCTGCAAAAGCTAGAGGAAATGCTCTTTCCGATGATGGCAACAACGTTTCAAAAAAAGGCGTCTTCAGGCGTGGTTCGGGAGCTGCGATTTCTCCGCGATTTGCCGAAAATCGCAGAGAAATCGCAGCCCACGCGCCGCGCATGAAGGTGCCTTTTTCAAAACTTGATTTTGCACGCAAAAGATAGGGAACTTCTTCTAGATTTCAGAATGCCGCCCGCATTTGCACATCTCTCAAAATTAAGAGAGTTGTGTCCATTTTTGTAAAACTATTCAAATTTTTTCGAGCAAAAGTCGCACCCTCCCTCCCGCGCATGAATATGCCTTTTTAAAAGGTGGATTATTCTCATTGGAAAGAAAAAATTTTCTAGTATTTTAAATGCCTCCTCCTTTGCAGAAATCTCAAAACTGAACGAGTTACGATCGGATGAACAAAGTAAGAGTCCAGCACTTTCCAATCACATCGAAGAGCGATCGACCAGTGATCCATCCTTCTTGATCACATCGAAAATAGCTCCCGATAAGCTGCGTTTTTTGTTATGTATCAATCAAAGATTGTGCTTTTCTAAAGCCACATATCAGCTCTGGACATCGTTCCGTCCAGGAAGAAAAATGTTTATTTTTGAAAAAAATGAGCATGGCCTCACCTGATCGCAAGGAGTTTCGCTTAGGAAAGGATCGATTTTGGAATACAAGTGCTCCGACACGCCTAACGCGTGTCTCGCACTTGCGCGCTTCGCGCGACTTTGCAGCATCCCTGACCTATGGAAAGTAGTTTTTGTAAAACATAAAATTCGCTAGCATCTAGGACCTTGTGCATGCTTTATCGGCATCAAGCCGTTCACCACTTCCCGTGCATTCATCATAGACATTCTCTCCGGATCGGCCATTAACGTCATTGGTTTGTGCTGCGCAGTACTTCTGTCCCTCTGGTTGCTCCTCCGCAACCTTTCTCATGCTCAACAGCTATCGTTTCCGGATATCGTTGACATGTCTTCCGAACCCAGGTTTCCCTCACTCGTTTCTTCTTACTGGATCTAGTTGCTGGTCTGCCTTTACTGGTCTTTCCTCCCCTCTTTTTAGTCCCCCACCTTCCTGGTCACAGCTCCTGGATTACTTCTTTGTTTTCACTACTGACACCCTACTCGTATCTTCTTGCTGGTTCTGGCCCTTCTGGTCCTGGCCCTTCCTCCAGGTTGTTCGTTTCCTTCCTGGTCACTCTTCTGGTCCATCCTAGAAGTCCCCTTTACCGCCCTTCTTCACCTTTCTTAGTGATTCTTCCATGTTCAGGGCAGACGTTGGTGACACGTATTCAGAATCAGGACGCTTGTTGTGCGACGTAGGGGACCCGTCTTCCGAATCCAGAAGCTCAGAAGCGCGCGCTGTCGCCGCTGTGTCGAGCATGGAGAGGCTATGCTTTTGGCAAATCCCTTGTTCTCCGAATGAATTTCCTTACGGCTCCCTTCTTGTGGCTTCCCCGTCCTGCTTACCGCTTCCCAGTCCCTTCTTCCAGGTAGATTCCTCCCTCCCCCCCCCCCTCGAGATCCTCCTTACTACTCTACCTCAATTAAGTAGCCATCCTACACTCACGACACGACGAACGCCGATTGCACAACATCGGTGTCACATCTTCTCAATCCGGCCTCTCTTACCTGGTAATGGATCCCGTTGCTGATCCTCCTTACTGCTCCTCCCCCCCCCTGATTGGTAACTCCCTACTGGTCCCTCCTTAATGCCTAAACCCTTCTTAGTGCCACCTCTTGGCCTGCTGCATTCCTTCCCTATCGACCCTCCCCCATCCCGATGGCTCCTCCAGGTCGCTCCCTCCTGATCGCTGTCAGTTCTCCTCCTTCGAAGCCCCCTTCTACTCTTACCCCTTTAGTGGTCTTCTCATGCTAACGGTACGAATCGGCGGCACGGCTTCTGAATCTGGACGCTCAGGTGCTGTTGTGTTAAGTGGGCTGCGCTTTCCCTGCTGCAGAAACACCACACGTTCAATAGCAAATTATGCCCGCGCTGTAGATGATGCGGCGTATCTCACTTCGATCTGATCACTCAAACGTCATCGACCGCTAACTCAATTATATAGTGGTAGATATTAGGTTGAGTCATAAATTTTGCAACATTTCTGTTTTTTCGTGAACTCAAGTAAACCCACTCAAGTGTTATATTTTGCTTGAAAGCTTGTTTCCTCATTTTGAGTTATGAACCCTTAATTTCCTCGCGCAGCTGAAAAGTTTTATTCACTAAAACGATGGCCATTCAAAGTAGTTTCATTTTCAGTTAGTTCAGGTTCGGCAGAAACACAGCGACGAGGGTCAAGCACATACAGGAAGTCACTGGCAAGTTCACTCCTAACCGAATAAATTATTGGAGGTGGTACAGAAGTTCCATTCCGCCCATAAGGGCAACAAAGACAAACTACTCCTGGGAAGATCAATTGCTGTAAACAAAGGACGCCTGCGAAAATCTGACAAGTCGAATTCTTTTCCAAGCCCCGCTATGACTAACCGCTGATCTCCTCGCCTCCCAGTGAGCACCGCTCGTCGGCTGCAGAAGATTGGAAGGTCGCCCAAATCGCCTTCTTCAGTGCCTTTTGCGGTGACGAAAACCCGAGTAAATCGCTGTGCTTCCGACACCCGAGAAGTCCTGCACCGGCTCAAGCGTGGAGGCCTGTATCGAATCGTTACCAGCAATGAAAAGCGAATGCTTCACTTCAACTGCGAGGCCGGAAAGCAATACCTTGAACGCAACGAGCGGGGTTCTGACGTCAAAACCGGAGCTCCACCGAAAGAAGGTCCTGCTGTGCGTTTGGTGGACATGTAGTGGTCCAGTGCACCGGCAGCTGCTCCACATAGTCAAACCGTCCTCGATGCTCGCTTTGGCCAACAACTCGTCTAGTTCCAGCAAACGTTAATGAAGAAAGAAGTCGATACGAGCCAATGTTTCATCTACCAAGCAACAGGCGACCGCTTGCGGCACTTCAGACGCGGGAAAATTTCTAGGAATTGGGCTGGATTAAAACCAAGCAACCACCATACACCCCGGACATTGCGTCATTTGAGTGCCCTCTGCTTCGGTCGATGTATCACTTCCTCGTTGGTAGGCGCTTCGCCAAAGTTGATGAGGTCACGGCGGTGGAATACGACTTCTGCAGATCGAAACCGACCGAATTGTGCAGAGATGTAACTCAGTTCATGAAAAGCGGATAAATCTCATAGAGAATAACGGCAATTGATTCGTTTAAGTCAATCATTTTTCTTTTGCGTTATAATCTTATCTTTGCTGGAAGGCAAATCTTGTTGAAAAACTTATGGCTCAAGCTTATATTGGAATGGGTCAATTTTGGAATATATATATAATGAAAATTACCTTTTCTAAAGCTACATGTCAGCTCTGGACATCCTTCCGTTTAGGAAGAAAAATGTATATTTTTGAAAAAAAAAAAAGAAGAACTAAGCATGACCTCACCTGATCGCAAGGAAGATCGCTGACGAAAGACTTGATTTTTTAAACAAGTACTAAATAAAAGTTGTGCTGTTGTGAACTCCAGTTTCAGCTCCAGTGGTAACCTTGCTCAAAAAACATTTTGTTTTTGGAAAAATCCAGGATAGGAAAAGCACTCCACCTGATCGGATAAAACGGTTGCTTAGGAGAGGCCTGATTTTTTCCTGCTAAAAACTGAAGGTGAGCTTCCGGTAAGATCCATTTTCAACTTCAGTAGCTACATCTTTCAACTGATGAATGCGTCATGCCGTCTCAGCGAAAACTGAGCAGCAATCGGTTCATTTCAGCTACTTTGAAGACTGATTCAAAAAATTCATTTACTAATACAATGACTATTTCAATTTTTATTAGGTACAAATCCAAATGACTTTTCCTTCCGTCCAAATCCAAATGACATCTACTTTTTGTGAAAGAAGCGGTGTTGCCACGTCGTTGCATAAAAAATCTTCATTTTTTGATTTATTTGCGTCAAAAATTATTAAATGATTATTATTAATTATTTTTCTTTCTTTCACATTTTCAAATTGTTTGCAACACAAGAGACAACTTAACATTGAAATCCATAAATTTTCTTTATGGGAGGGGGTCGTAAATTTTCGGGAGAAATCGCAGCCCACGCTTGCGCCTGATTCTGCAGTTATCCAGTGTACACGTGGAAACGGCGATTTTGCGGGGGGTTTTTTTTGAAAGAAAATATTAGGTCGTTGCATATGAAATGGCCGATTTTGCTACCTCAATTTCTCGCCGATTTTTCATGGCTACAAATGTTCCTATTTCAGGCACTGTATATATGTACATTCTGGAAGCGCACAGTCTCAGCTTTCTTACCATTCATAGCTTTTGTGTCATAATCCCTCCCCTTTTCTTAGCTTCCTTTGTTTCACTTACCCCTCGCGTTCGTAAGTGCTTTTCCTCGAAATACCTCAATTTCTCCTAGAGTAAGATTTTTACTGCCTTTTAGTAGTGTTTAGTCATGTCAATTCGGAAAGCACAGGTGCTGCAGGCAATGATTCTCTTTGGCTTGAAGAAATCACTGTTTTATTTTTATACCAGACGTTCAGCGGCCTCGCGGCTGCCAAACGTATGGGTAGGGGCTTCACCCCAAACCCCGAGTATAGAGCACCCGACCGTGTTCTTTCCTTCTTTAGGCCCTCTTACTTTCATTTCATTCTCCGAAGTGCATGTTCTACTAAGTCCTGAGGAACAGGCTGTGAGAGTCTCAATCCAAAGTGCTTAATCTGCGGAAACATAAATGAAACCAATGGGTGTCGGTAGACCGCTCGATACCGTTAACTGTCCGACAGCAATCATGTTCCTCCGATAATTTTAACCATTCCCTTTACCCTCACTCTCAACCCCGCCAATACCCCTTACACTTGTGCCGAAGGGAAATATAAAGAAATAAAGGCGTAGTGAGAGTCAAGTACGCGCACACTTGTCGAGCGAAGCCTTTAAAAAGTCTTCTCACGAATGCTGTGCAAAGTATGATCTGTGGAACGACTTCTGGATCTGGACGCACGTTGTACGACGTCTGGGCCACGTGTTCTGAATCCGGACGCATGTTGATATTGTCTGCGATACATATGCTGAACCCCAACACACGTGTAACGACGTCAGCAGCACATCTTCTGAAGCCTGATACCCGTTGGACGATACTGATGAAAAATCATGTCCGCCCTTACTGGTCCCCTTCACTGGAACCCCTCCTTCAGTGGTCCCACCTTCACCGGTCCCCTTTATCGTCTCTCTCTCCCCCCCCACCTTATACTGGTCCCCTCTTCATTGGGCCTCCTTCACCACTCCCCCCCCCGTTACTGGTTCCACCTTTGCTGGTCTCCCCTTTGCTGGTCCCTTTTACTGATCCCCTCTTCACTGGTCCCTCCTCCCTCCCCCCGTTACCGGTCCCTCCTCACCGGACCCTCCCCTGCAGTGGTCCCTCTTAGTGGTTCCCTCTTCACTGGTCCTCCTTCTGTCCACTTCCCCCCCCCCCTTACTCGACCCTCCCCTGCAGTGGTCCCGCTTAGTGGTCTCCTCTTCATTGCTCCTCCTTCTTTCCGCTCCCCCCCCCCCCCCCCATCATTACTGGACCCTGCCCTGCAGTGGTCTCCCTTAGTGGTCTCCTCTTCACTGGTCCTCATTCTTTCCACTCTCCCCATTACTGGACCCTCCTCCCCTCCTCCGTTACCGGTCTCCCCTCACCAGACCCTCCCCTGCAGTGGTCCCTCTTAGTGGTTCCCTCTTCACTGGTCCTCCTTCTTTGCACTTCCCCCCCCCCCTTACTCGACCCTGCCCTGCAGTGGTCTCCCTTAGTGGTCTCCTCTTCACTGGTCCTCATTCTTTCCACTCTCCCCATTACTGGACCCTCCTCCCCTCCTCCGTTACCGGTCTCCCCTCACCAGACCCTCCCCTGCAGTGGTCCCTCTTAGTGGTCCCCTCTTCACTGGTTCTCCTTCTTTCCACTCCCCCCCCCCCCATTACTGGACCCTGCCCTGCAGTGGTCTCCCTTAGTGGTCTCCTCTTCACTGGTCCTCATTCTTTCCACTCTCCCCATTACTGGACCCTCCTCCCCTCCTCCGTTACCGGTCTCCCCTCACCAGACCCTCCCCTGCAGTGGTCCCTCTTAGTGGTCCCCTCTTCACTGGTTCTCCTTCTTTCCACTCCCCCCCCCCATTACTGGACCCTCCCCTGCAGTGGTCCCCTTAGTGGTCCCCTCTTAACTGGTCCTCCTTCTTTCCACTCCCCCCCCCCCCCCATTACTCGACCCTCCCCTGCAGTGGTCCTCCTTAGTGGTCCCCTCTCCACTGCTCCTCCTTCTTTCCACTGCTCCCCCCCCATTACTGGACCCTCCCCTTGCAGTTGTCCCCTTTACTGGTCCCCTCTTCATTGGCCCTCCTTCACCACTGCTCCCCCCCCCCTCCCCCATTACTGGACCCTCCTTTGCTGGTCCCCCATTACTGATCCCCTTTCACTGGTCACCCATCGGTGACAACCGGGACACCCCTTGCACGATATCGATGAAACTCCTTCTTAAACCAAGCATCCATTCCACGACATCGGTGACACCTCTTCTGAACCTAGACACCCACTACGCGGCATGGGTGACACAACTCCTGAACCCGGATGCTTGTCGAGCGACGTTGGTAACACGTCTTTTCAACCGTTCGTCCTTTGCGCGACATCGGTGACACGTCGTCTGAACCTAGACACCGACTGCGCGACATGGGTGGCGCAACCACTGAAGCCGAACGCCTGTTGAACGCTGACGGTGAGATGTCTTCTCAACCCAGACGCCTTTTGCGCGACATCGGCGACACGTCTTCTGATGCACGTGACACGACGTGGGTCACACCTCGTCTCAACCCGGACGCGTGTCACTCGACGTCTATGAAAGGCCAGATGGACCGACGGAAGGACGGATGGACAGACGGACCGACAGACGGACGGAAAGACGGAAGGACAGACACAACCGCTTACTCTTTTATATATAGTAGAATGGTTACAACTAGTTACAACCAGTTTGCTGCTTCAACTCTTTTACCTGACAATATCTTTGCATATCTATCTCGTCTGCGGGCCTCCTTAGTAGGTCATCGGATAGGGTGCATGGTAGTTTAAAGAGGTTCTTGGAAGATAGAACCCGCCCCGGTATGGTTATGCCAGTTGCGTGCCTTGGTAGGTCGTAGCACTCAAGGTGGAGAACCGTTGGATCTCTGTAATATAAGTCGGAAAGCAGTTGTTTTCTAATTATAGTTTTAAATTAATGATATTTATTATCGCCAAAGTTCTTTTATATTGCAGACTGTTTTTTTTCGGATAGTCTTTCAAGTCACGTAGAGCCGCAGTATAGGCCTTTTCTTTTCCTCGTTCTTAGTACACTGGGTCTTTACTCATTAGAAGAATATGTTTGTAGGCTTACGAATTTTTTTTGAGGCATTTCAGGATCAGCAATGTTGACAAAATAATTACGACTCCTCAGTTTCCTACTTAGTTTTTGTCTTGATTCTCTCGTTCCTTCCTTGTTCTTCGTCCTTGACATACTGACCATAGTTTCTTTCTTTGTGGAGTGCTGACTGTTTTTTCTTTTTGACGCACTCATGAATACATAAAGTAAATAAATAAATAAATAAGTAAATAAATAATTGCCCCTTGCTGAGTTTTTGACGTCGTTTTTACAGTATGTAGCAACGTGATATTCGGGTTCGGTGCTTTAATTATATGAATGGAAAGGCGGCTGCAGCTCATAACATCAATGTGCGTTTGTGGAGGATTTCGCTAATGAACTCACAGTTCGCCACTGGTTATGAATGGATCCCGCATGAACTGACCGCCAATCAGATGATGGAGCGCCACGACACCTGTGTTTCGTTAAGGCTGCGCAATCTAAGGGACCTTTTTTGGACGGGATCGTGACATGCGTCGAAGAGTGGATTCTTTATGACAATCGTCGTCACTTCGTACAATGGCTGGACAAGAATGAGAGCCCTAGGGAGACGCCGAAAACAAGTCTCCATCAGAAGAAGACCATGGTGACCGTATGGTGGACAGTGGCTGGTACAAGTTCTTGATGACTACATTACTACATTACAAGTTCTTGAGGACTGGACAGACTATCACAGCGGAGGAATACTGTGTCGAAGTTGAAGTGCTGCACTAGAAGTTGATTGAAAAACAGCCGGCTTTGGTCAATCGAAGGGGCCCAATCCTACTGCATGACAACGCGCGTCCGCACGTTTCCAAAATTGTTGTCCAGAACAGAGGTGTGTATAATTACGATTCACGATTTTACGATTAAAGGCGATTTTTGGCAATTTTTCTACGGTTTACGATTTACGACAATTTTGGGTCGTAAATCGTAAATTTTCGTAAACGTAATCTTTGATTTAGAACCAACTGGTGTCTAAATCACGTAACGTGGACCTGGTTGCAACGATGTGCCCACTTTAATGGCCTTCACTTATAGCTCATTCCCACTTACTTTTAGCTTTGCTTTTTGATGTCCTGATGTTTCCCCGTGGCTGAAGGCACCGTCCTGTCCACGGTGCTCTCTCGAGGTCGATTTACCTCTTCGCTTAACTATCATTTCCATTTCTATAACATTGCTAGGGTTGACGTTTGGAATTGGACTTGTCCTAGAGGAGAAGGATGGCAACACATCATTTAAAAAGCTCCTGACAAGAGAACTGGGCTCTTCCGTTTCTGACCGAGGGCTACCTAGTCACATCGCATTCCTACAGTCGAAGATTGTTCCCAGTTCTAGACCACATGAAGACATTGGAGACAATTTTGCAAGGCAAGAGAGACGATCATTCGTTCATACACGTTCTGTTTGCTAGTAATGCCTAGTCAATTTGTTTAAAATAGATTCTCCACGGAATAGAATTGCTGCAAGTCGACGATCGAATATCATTCGTGATTGGAAGCATGATCTTTAAAAACTGATATGCAAGGCATAAACCACTGATGTTTCCACAGGTTTGCGTTGTATGTGGAGCAAACTGACATATAATCAAGTTCGGGTTACCGCGATAGCTGATATTGTCCATCGATGGTCGAGGGTTTCAAAGTTACGGAACGTATTTGTTGCAACCTCTCTACAAATAACAAAGATTCTGAATTCGAGTATCGCACAGTGGTTACTGTTTCGTATCCCCTCATTAAATGGTGAAAGTTCAATTTCCTTCCTGTAGCGGTTTACCTATTGTTTTCAGTTGTTGAGTCTAAAATAGATTCCGTAAGCTCAATTTGAACCTTTTCCAATTTAAACGGCATTCTGTAAACTCACAACTCCAGCTGGATTACTTTTAATGCGGGTATTAGGCAACTTCTAAATCAAGAAGGTCGTCTATGAAGCGTTTATGATAATCAGGGGATCGAACGTTCTACCCCTCGTCCCCATGGCCCGCACAACCCCAACCTCTGGACTTGTTGGTGAATCCAGTGGCTGGCTGCCTTACGAGATAGTGGAGACGCAGATATTTACCACGCCTCCGTTTCAAGGACGGGGGGTAGAACGCCACTTCGCCGGTACACCCGACCCTGCTGAGGGACGTGGCGTCAGGAGGTGCAGCTGCCGTTAGACCCTCGGTGAAGCCTAGGGGTTGGAGGTGGGTGAGCAGCTGCGGACCAGAAACTTTTGTTTTGCGTGTCAAAGGTTTCGTAAGGCAGCCGTTAGATCCTCGGTGAAGCCTAAGGGGTTGGGGGTGGGTGAGTAAGGGCGATGAGAGGAAGATGGCGGGGGAAGAACGCCACTCCACCAGAAAATCAAACTAACGATGTCTCAAAAACGTTACACGATAGACATCCCATTTGAAAGCGACTGCAAAAGGTGTTCATGAAACATGACAGTAGTGTCTCGATGACCAAAAGCTTCCTATCCGTCTGCTATGGGAATGTGCTCGGGCTTATTTCACAGCGTAGAACAGCGGAAATCTTTCTTTGCGTCATGTGAGGGTTGTACCATGCGTTGACTCAATCCGGGATGCTAGTTGAACTGCATACGTGGTTGCTGTTTTCTCCGGATTAGTCAGTGGTGAAACGATTTTTTAATTCTTAGTCTTGACAGCGGTTTTTTCGCTATTCTTTCGAATAGGCCCTTGATTTAAACGCAAGCTAAACATTTGCTAAGAAGTTAGAAATTTAATGAACATTCAAACGATGCAAAGGTTTTGTTGGAACACCACGAATAGGCTAAAGTTTTCAAGCAACAACTTTTCGACTCCCTTGAAACGTGCAAAATTTACTTTGAAAGGTATTTCACTAGAAAGAAAAGTAAACGGGAGAAACAAAAACAGTTTGGTAGGAAGACTTTTCAGCTCGAGCTGAAAACAACACGATAAATAAATAAATATTGCTCCTGTGAAAATTCAGTTATACTGCATTACCATCAAGAAACTCTTACGATTTACGATTTGCGAAGTTTCGAATTTCATTTACGCACACCCCTGGTCCAGAAACTGGATGAATCGGGGTTCGAAACTCTGCCACATCCCGCATTTTCAATAGATCTGCTCCCCACCGATTATCATTTTCTTAAGCAAAAGCAAGCTTTTTTATCGTCATGTGAAGTATAAAAAATTCAGCAACTAAGATTATGTCGAAAATGACTCCTTATGGTTTATTAATTCTCGTAGTTCTGATTTTTTACAAAAATGGAGTGTCTAAGCTATTGTCGTGTTGGGACAGTGCATTAATTGTAATGGTGCTTATTTCGATTAACAAAATTGCTACCAAGCAAAGTTATGATCTGCCAAAATTTTCAGTTAAAATCAGCCATGTCATGTACAACCACCTTATATAACTCGCTTAAAAGGCACCTTTTTGAAAAACCAACAGCATATTTGAGCTCAGGAGCTCGAGCTCTATCGTCTGATATGCACAGATCATATAGAGCTATGAAAAATGTACGAACTTGAAAACTTGCGCTCCATCTACACAGATGTATAAACATCGTTACCAGAGCACCGCATTTTCGCTGTGGGTGGCCAAAAACATGACTGGAGCAGGCTCTTTGCGACTGGAGTAGTTTATTTCTCAGAACATGGAAGAAACATGGAAAATTGGGTGGCATAGAACTTCATTCTTGCACCGCTGTAACTTAGTCTCTATATGAGCTATACCGCTGCGCTTCAGCGTACTTCAAGAACCTTTTGCTGCCTACGAAATCCTCGACTTGCAGCCGGAAACATCAAATCAATCCAAACTTGACAGAGTTATGCTTCTACCACGCCCGCGCGTGAAACTTGCGGGCGGTCGCCTCACTCGATTGATTGGATCGATTTTAAATGCATTGCTGTTGTACGTGTTGAGCTCTACACAAGGTTGGTAGACGGATTTGTTTACTGGCCAACGTTTCGGCGAGGTCGTCCTTTTCAGAGCCTGAAAAGGGCCAAATGAATAAGAAGTTATCCCACCAAATGTCTTCTCAACCCTACTAAGTTCAGTGCCAAATTTAGTAGATGGGACTAACAGAGAGCGAGTCCTAGTGCCGTACCTGACCACCGAGGGATCAATGGAAGCAGTGCAGGACAGACGAGGAGTGCGGGACAGCAACTACCCCAGTTCAAAATGCAGAACTGAGGTAGGGTTTGAGTTCTCGCGTTATATATAGGCACTGCCTCTTTCGGTTGACCTTGGGGCCTCTGGAGTATATCCAGAATGCCTCAAGGGCTTTCTGCGCGGATGTTTGAACCTCGTGCCCAAGAACCTCCACCTTGACCTTAAAATCCTCCCCTTCATGGCAATGAATCCTATGATAGCCTAGAGCAGTTGAGGCTCTGAGCTTTTCCTTCCCGTCGAGATGTTCCTTAATCCTCACATGAAGAAGACGTCCAGTTTCCCCGATGTATTCTACTCCGCAGAATTGGCAAGAAATTAGGTAGACCACACCAGTTACGGTGAAGTCAGCTTCTTTACCACCTGTGCAGACCACACAATTAGGCGTGCCGCAGAAACGACCATAAAGGCGGTTTCGAATTAGCTGTTGCTTCAGATTACTGGGTGGGAGATCCACAACAGTAACTGAGCTGTCCAACCCCGACCTCCTCCACTTTATCGGAGATAAACGGCACTAAAAATGGAATTTTAGAAGGTGGTCTAGCGCCGTTTTCTGATATCCTTACCGCTCTGAATTTCCGCGGAGGTTCTTGGAGAGCATTTTGCACAGCTATCTCCTGGGCCATTTCGAAGGATTCCCTGCGCTCATTTTCTCCTGTGCAGACGCTAGCTGCCGTGCGAAACATGCTTCTTACGACTGCTTTCTTTGTCTGACTGGGGTGGGCGATTGACGTGGACTATGATGTTTCTATTACTTGGTTTTTGGTAGCATTTAGTAATGTACTTCCTTCCCGTTAGCTGTTCCTGGACTTTCAGGAAGGGAAGCCAGTTTCCACAAGGCGTTTCCCTCGTGAGACTAATGTAGTCGGACTGGCTGTTCATTATCTCGAAACATCTGTCCATTTCATCCTGCGTAGAGGATATGATGAAACAATCGTCCACGTATCTGCAATACAAAAGAAGAAGTAGAGGTAGCACCGGTGCTTCGATCTTAGACATGAAGGCTATGGCGAGCGTTGGTGCTAGGCGTTGTCCCATGGCCAGCCCCTTTGTTTGAGCGAAGTACTTAAAGACATCGCAGGCGAGACACTCCTTCAGAAGTATCATCACCTGATTAAGGCCTTTGTCATACTATCGCTCACCCCAGTGACGCCTAATGATATGCTCCAATATCGATTGGGCGGCGCGATGGAATCGATATGGGTGCATATCATTAGGCGTCGCTCGGGGTGAGCGATGGTATGACAAAGGCCTAATAGAGAACCCGTACATGTTGATCGCTCCTGCATGCTGGTTGAGAAGCTCGAAAGCTGCTTCCATAGCGGAGTCGTTAGAGACGTTGGTGTATAGTGCCGTAACGTCGAATGACTCCATTACACAGGAGGAGCTGAGGTTTATCCCTTGGAGGCTCTCAAGGAACATTTTTGGGTTTGTGAGGTAGGCAGGAGTAAACCTATTCTAGGGCACGAGGTTCAAACATCCGCGCGCAGTGCCCTTGAGGCATTCTGGATATACTCTAGAGACCCCAAGGTCAACAGGAAGGGAGAGTGCCTATATATAACGCAAGAACTCAAGCCCTACCTCAGACTTGCATTTTGAACTGGGGTAGTTGCTGTCCCGCATCCCTTGGCTGTCCTGCGCTGCTTCCATTGGTCCCTCGGCAGACTACGGTCAAGTACGGCACTCGGACTCTCTCTCTCTCTCTATTGGTCCCATCTACTAAATTTGGCACTGAACTTAGTAGGGTTGAGGAGACATTTGGTGGGATAACTTCTTATTTATTTTGTCCCTTTCAGGCTCTGAAGAGGGCGATCTCACCCAAGCGTTGGCCAATAAATAAATCCGTCTACCAACCTCGTGTAGAGCTCAACACGTACAACAGCAATTCACAATGCCGAGGTTCATTGAGAGTCGATCATCGCGTCTAAATGCATTGTTCGCGGCGTACTCCAAAGTCTCGCCGGAACAGAGTACAGCAACTCCTGAGCAGGGCGGCCGAAAATTTCTGATAAAACTCCCCAAATGCTTGCTCTACAAGCTGTCCTCCACTGGACTGACAGGTTTGATTTTTTATGCATTCATGGCGCACTCCAAGGTCTCATCGGAACAGAGTACAGCAATTCCTGAGTAAGACGGCTTAAAATTTCTAATAACATTCTCCAATCGGTTCGAAATAGTCTTGAACGCTTTACGTTTTCCGGTAAAAGAAGCTAGAAGCGCAGTGGACATGCTTTCGCCCACTCGATTGATAGGTGCGATTCCGTGTGCATTGTACACGGCGCACTCTCGGAACATACCTGGAATGAAGAGCACTGTAACATGCCATGCTTGGGATACTCCGGTAACATTTAAGTCCTGGGAAATAAGCTGCTCCAATCGCAAAGAGCCTGCTCCAGCCATTTTTTGGCCACCCACACCGAAAATGTGGTGATCTGGTAAAGTTGTTTATATATTTGTGTACATCTCGAGGAGACAAATCGAACGGTACCAACCACTTTCTCAAGAAACCTAAAACTTGAGGAGTTATGAGCTAGAAACTAGAATTATTTTAACCGTGTTAGAGAGTCACTAGTTAAGCCTGGAGCATCATCGTTTTGATTTGGAAGACATTCACTTTGGCGTCAAAAGTGTTAGGCATGCTTAGAACAGCGTCCAATTTGACGTGAAATTATCCAATTTGGGCCGCGGTATGAATGCTGCGTTGCTTAATAAAGCGTGGGACAAATGCGCCAAACAAGCAGGAAAACGTGGATCGTACCTGACTTCCAGGTTGACGACGTCTTAAAGCCGATAGATCCGGGGCAGGGTGAGAAGTGGCAGATATGAACTGATAGGACGTGAGCCGTGCCGCTAATTATGGCCAAGAGTCCGCCAAACTGCGCTTCACATAAGGAATAATAACGTAATTCCTTTAGGGATAAATTGTGTTAGTAGACTCGATAAGCCACTAATGCACCACAATGTTACTGCAAAAGCCTAAGCTTCAAGCACTTGCTGGAAATTTTGGACAGAATGCTGCGGTCCCACAAGCCCAAGCACGAGGCACGTCGACGATTGTATCGCAGCAACTGCACCAGAAAACCCTTTATTTCGCAATGCGTGAAAAGGTAAACAAATCACTCAATAAACGCGCGAGAACCTATACACCCCAATCTGTAAAAAACGATAAGATAAGTTGCCTATTAATTAGAATTCGCTTCCAGGTCAAGAGGAGAGCACAAATTTCGTCAGGGAAAGTATGTGGTTTGACTAATGCACAATGCATTTCACAGAACGCTTTTCCCTAACCCAGCCGAACAGAAATCATGCAAGACCATGAAGAAATATCATCCATGAATGAATGCGGGTAAGGGAGCAGATACTCAACCCCATGGAAAGAACGAACCACGGAAGTTTCCATCAGATTACCAAAGTACATCACAATGTGTCCTTGACTAATTGAGCCTCTGAATTCGGCGCGGAGCCTGGCAGTTATTACAGGTAAATACATTAAGCAAAGCTTGACTTTTGCTTAACTACCTTCTTGTAACCATTTTTCCTTAATATTCTGGTCAGCTGCAGTCTCCTCAACTAAAACTGTACTTCTTCGCTTCTCAGCTCAAATTGAACTTCTTTCAAATTAAACAGCGTAGCTTCTATTATAAATCACTTGATAACGTTGCACAATATATTATCGCCTACCTAAAAAAATATAAATCGACTATCCAGAGTGTCCAAAAAATGGGCATACCGTTTCAATACTATCAGCCTGTGGCAGAAATTCAGGATTCATACAAAGCGAACAGTTAATTGTTAACTGCACGGTCTTCAATCTAAATCGGACTCCTTCCATTCTGACCCGAACATTTCATTATAAACTTGG
>CANDYH010001115.1:0-19810 GCA_947396885.1 Heligmosomoides polygyrus polygyrus | reverse complement strand
GCATATTTGAGCAGAAAAACTCAAGCTTTGGCGGTAAAGTCCAAGGCTTCTTCGGAGATACCTTTGGTGGAAGCCTGAAGAAAACATTGGACAAACTGACAAAGGTTTGGGAGACCTTTAACACTTTTGGCAAGCAAAGAAGCATGTCGCAGTTCAAGCAATCTTCAGCCTGTTTAGGTCTTCAACAAAGCATACCTTCTTGACATCCACAAGAAGATTGCAGGATTAAAGGAGAAAATTAAAGCCAAGTTAGCTATCTCGGCGGAAGAAGCAAAATCGCTTGCAGAAAGGCTGAAGGTAAAAAGAATTTGCTGAAAGAGAATTGAAATTTTATGTTATTATCTTCAATGGATTTCAGCTTCTGAAAAGAAAAAAGGTTGACAAAGTTCAACAAGCAGGCGACTCGATTGAAGAGATTAACATGAACAGCCAAGTAGGAGAGTACCTATTCCAAAGCAACATCGTTCTTACAAGGTTCAAGGCTTTCCTTTTCACTATTCACACCGCGCTGCTATGAAAAGAATTAAAGGAGTCAGGCTGAAGAGATTATTGAGGACGTCAACGACGATGGCAGCAAGCGCCGGAGACGCCAGGCTTTCCGTGACAAAAGATACCCGAGAACAACGTGGCCGAAGGTCCCATATTTCTTCGACGAGAGCGCAAGTGGGGTGTTTTCTAGTGTTTTTCCAAAAGTGGTACGTCTTATGCGCTAACAGTTGGTTACTTTCAGGCGAAAGCGTGAAGAGTGTGTTCAGAAAAGGAGCAAAGGCTTGGAATGACGATACCTGTATTGACATATTTGAGGAAGTATCAGGTACCACAAGGCATCTGGGCATGAACGACATGGCCTCCGCGCAATTAGCAGTTCTCCAGGCTCAACACCTGACAGGATTCGTGTCTACATGGAGCAGGGATGTTGGTCGTTTGTTGGTAGAATTGGCGGTGTACAGAACCTTTCTCTTGGCACTGGATGTGAATCGGTATGACACAATCGCGCATCGCTGCTAATTTTTGAAGCTAAAGCTAATAGGGTGACCTCCGTAAGGTAGCGACATCGTTGCCAATAGAGAGCGATTGTAGGTCGGTACAGCAGCCCACGAATTAGGCCATGCACTCGGATTTTTCCACACGCATTCAAGGCACGATCGTGACCAGTTCATCACGGTTAACGTGAAAAACATCAAGGTAGGTAATCGGCACACCAGTATAGTGCACAGCTCAGCAACTGCTCTCGACCCTTCAGCCAGACTGGCTTGACCAGTTCCCACTGGAGACGACAAACACCAATTATAATTACGAGGTAACATACGACCCCGGCAGCGTCATGCACTACGGATCTACGAGGTATCATCGGGAAAATAAATGCCTAAAATTGGTTCACTAATTCGCATCAAAGCCAGTGATGTGCTTAATATTGCAGCGCCTCTTCAAACAAGCAACCAACTATGGTACCAAAGGATGTCACATATACAGAGACGCTCGGTTCTCCCTTCATTTCGTTCTATGACCTCCTCATGCTTAATAGGCATTACAACTGCACAGGTAGTTCCACTACCACTCGAACAATTAAGGCAGTAGAACAAGATCCAGAGCTGTGTGTGTTTAGAGAAATGCAATCAATCTTCTTCTGCCAACTGTCAGATGGGCGGATTCCCCCATCCGCGAGACTGCAAGAAATGCATATGCCCAGGTGGATATGGAGGAGCACTCTGTAACGAAAGAGTGAGAAACGCATTGCCTCCTCATTGCCTGCCGGTTGCCTCAATAATGATCACTACAAGCTAGCGCATTTCAGCCATCGGGATGCGGGCAGCAGTTGCAAGCATCAGCGACTTTCCAAACTCTCAAAGACACTGTTGGCGACAAGTCATTAGGCACAGCTCCTCGAGAGGACTTTGACAAATGTCATTACTGGCTCATGGTACGGTGGTGGTTTTCTTCGTAACTGCTCAGTATGCGCGTTGCTTTTGTATTGTAGTTGTATATGCTCGGCTTTTAAGGCGCCAGAGGGCAGAAAGATTGAGGTTAAGCTCACCCATTTCTCTCCACAAGGCATTGCAGTCGACGGGTGCACGTATGCTGGCGTCGAGATAAAAACACAAAAGGATCAACGTCTCACAGGTTACAGGTACGCTAAGCTGTACACAAAGTGAATCTCCGAGTCGAAATACACCGTATGCAAACGAAAATGGTCTCTTCAGGTTCTGTTCTGAGAGTGATATAGGCACCGTTTTGCGCTCGGAATCCAACGTTGTTCCCATCATAACCTACAACAGAATTTACGGCTCAGATGTAACCATTGAGTACCGTTTCTTGTAAACAACAAGGAGCCCTTTGGAAGTAGCACTGAAATAAATTATTTTGAAATGGTTTTTCTTTTCAAGAAGAGACGTCTTTCTGCGTTCGGATGACATGACATCCAATAACGTCGGGATAGATATTTTAATAATCACATCACAGGTCTCACTTCGCCATAGATTTGCGCTCCACAGAATGAAAACCATAGAAATACGAAAAAATTCATCATTACTCGTTCCCGAGTACTTCATGCAAGATTGCCCTTAGAACCTGCTATCGCTTCGTGGTTGATGCTAGCCTTCTCGAGGCGGAATCAAACCGTTTCTCACCGTCCACGACTTCAGCCTTTATTTGTACCCGATTTTTATCCGATTTTCAACTGAATCATCGAATTTTTTATTGTGCATAAAAGGGTGCATCGGATAGCAGCAATTTTGATAACCCCGGACAATAGAATGATCCGGATTAGCTGTATCTGACCGGTTTGCCGAAAATGTTTCGGAATCAGTGAATACTAACCATAATCTAGAAAAGAGAGCGTTCGCACACACACACGCATAAAAACATTTACGAAACCATTTTGAAGGGATGAAATACAAATCAGGTGTGTTTACTATAGGCGCGTTTCAATGCAGGACGAGATGTTGGACGTTCTCTGTAGAAGATCGTGTACCATCAAAAGAGTGATCATGAGGTACAACAGAAGTCATTGAAATCCAGAATTGTTAGGTGGGGCATTTCCTCGTTCGGCACAGGATGCAGGCACAGTTGCACTTTAATTAGACTTCAGCGTTCATCCCTCCAAAGTCAATAATCTAGTACCATACAACTATGTATGAGACTTGCTGAACATTTAACTAATTATTGTCTTGTTACCGCAAGTTACGCACAGAACAGGGAAACATACAAGCTGCCGCGATGATAGTTAGAGGAGAGGGCGTAGCGCATCCAAACAAGAAATCTTTAGCGCCGATCTTCACATCCTATCTTTGTGGTTCCACGACTGTAGTGTGCTGGATTTGATTGCATGAGGCAGTGGTGTCTCTACAAGCGATAGGCCGTTGTAAAACATTGTATGAATGAGAACAGATTTATTCCAAAAACCAACGCTTCTACAACTATGTGTTTGGAGTATTTTTACAGAAACAAATTTCTAGAAGCACTTTCTTTCCATTTCCCGCTGATAGTGGTGATGCGTTCCAAATATTGAAGCATTGATCTTCTCTTTTAAAAATCCAAATGGTATACTAATTAACCTTCGACATCGCGGTTTTTTCAAAGCACATCTTTAACGTGCAGATTAATTCTGATTTGTAAGTTTTCTATTGCAAGTTCTCTGTTATATAGCGGACCATTCTCTTTTCGGGATGCGCGAAATATCATGTTTCTACTCATTTCGACGTCTCAACTCGTCGAAAATGAATGGGCTTTCGTTTGGCCTACACAATAGTTTTCAGTGGCCAGCCGATGAAAAAGCTAATATTTTATCCAACCTGAGTAATCCCACATTAAAGTGCCTTGGATCTTTGCATAGTGTCAATGAACAGTAGTGATCCTCATCAAGCTACGGAACCAAGTTTGTTATGCAGACCTTATTAGGCTAACATTTCCGTGCGACCGACTTCTTTATAGCATGAAAAGTATTTACAGGAACAACTCATCAAAGGATCAACCTATTTTGCAGCAACTTTAATTGAAGGAAGAACTGGGCGGCTGCTTAGTAAGACAACCCATTTGACCCTGCGGAAACAGACACAAGGCAGGCAAGTTGCTGTTGGATCAAGATTAATGCGAATGGATAAGAGGTGAATGAGTATCACATCTGTGTTCCTCCAAGGATGACTTATCAGTCTTTCGACTGTTTCCATACGGACAGTGTGAGGTTGTTTTACACATACACATTGACGGTCTTCCCACTGTTCCTCCCCGGTAAAACTTGGTTGGTAGCAATCGATCGACGCTGGCGAACTAGGTTTATCGGATGGCTTGGGCGCAAACTGCGGTTGAATATCGATTTTGAAAGCACACAGGAAGCGGCTCTTCATAATACCTACGAACCCAAAGAATGCCATAGAGCGTCCGTTGTCAATGCAGTGACTGCACATTATTCTAAAAACACTTGAACTGGTAAAGAATGTCTCTTAATTTAAAAGTGCCTGAGCTCGTGATCTGCTGTTGAAATTGGTGCAATTAAACCTAGTTTTATCTTTTGTTGTTTATTGGTTGACCGTTTTTCCGTTGTCCGGCCATTTTTGAGCAAAACTATCCGTTATCCGGTATCCGGGTTTCAAAATTTCGTTATCCGCTCATCCCTGGCTAGTTTGATAAACTACGTGGACAATTAGTCTAGCAGGAAACAGGTGAAAATTAGTTCAAGAGATGCATTTTGCAGTTTTAACGTAAACGGTTGTAACGGGATTGCAGGTTCCACCCAGCTACCTAAGTCATCTTTCAAAGTTCCATCGAAGTTGAAACCTTTCCCTGGGCAGAGCATTGAAACGTTTTGTTACGGAGTTTACGTCCAGACGTTTACAGGAGCTTGTGGACTGTCGCACTTGCTGAAGCATGCGACACGGAGGTCTCTAACTTAAAATGATGCAGTTCAGTTGCGTCAGCCCCAGAATGTTGCGTCTTCAACAACTTGAGGTCTTTATGGCGAGATGTAGTGAGGCTGCCTGTGGAACAGAGCTGTGCTATTCAGAAGACATCGGATGTCTCACCAGCTGGCGCATGCGTCACGCGAATCGTACCACATCAGATGTTTGTTAGAAGCTGATGCGACGACGATGCGTCAGCGTTTTATTTTTGCGCAACTAAGGCTAAGAGTTGATGCGACAACGATCACAGTTTGAGTCATTTCTCCGTCGTTTCTCTTAACCATCCCGCGACTTAGCTCCTATACATGTAAACGGTTGGTAGAGTTAGATACTGAAGGTAGCAATGCATCGGTTCCGAGCAACGTTTCACGGACGGTTTCTACAATCTGCATATAGTTTGTGCCCTACCAGGTTGAAAGCTTCGTTGAACGCTGGACCCAAGTAACCCGCATGACATTCTGCCGTTGTTTCGGGAGCAAGTGAACGCGTCGTATTGTAATCTTGTGTGATGGAACATGAAATGAGATTTTTACTCGATGCAAATCTTATAAAGTAAGGCTTGGTTCAATGTGTGCAGTAAAAGAAATGAAGTACAAACCGGAACTGGGTATATTCGGCCAGCAAATTCATCTCCCGGAATCGTGGATGAATCGCGCTCATCGAGGTAAACGTGACAACAAAATCAGCGGCGTTGTGTCCTAGGCCGATGTGTTGTCGTGGAATAGAGGAATTTTCGGAATTCTCACACAACGACTAACTCTCAACACTCCACGAATAGACTCTGCATTCCTTCAAACAATATGATCAATGAGAGCAGGAATAATGCAACGAAGAGGAACAGGAGAACGACGGCACACCGAGACAGGAACGGATGAAACGAGGAGGAGTATGCGTTCAATTAAGTGGAGCATTTCTCAAGGAGAATCGAAGCCATTGTTGCCTAGCTGAACGAACACACCGCTAGCGGACGAGGGTAAATTATGGGTGCTCGGCTTATGTGGGAACAGCGTGAGTGTATCCAAATAGACATCCGTAGTAGGCATCACGTCGACAAGCCCTCGTACAGCGACAATGCGTGCACGATTGACGGGTCTGCTTTGGCTCCCTCCTTGAACTCCTCCAATGTGAGCTGCGCGTCGTTATTCTGAGAAACCAATGTATCGATCACATCTGACATCTGACATCAAATGCAAAGTACTGGCAAGATCAGCAAGACGAGAAACACCTATATTGGCATGAAAGTGAAAGTATAAAGAACTTCAAAGCTTTCGTAGTTTCAATTTTTATTTTCCTATTTCTCCTTCTATATTCCATATTTCTATTGTCTTATTGCGGCAGGAATATTCATCAAAACCATTTTTTCCAACGGATCTCAAACAAGCCTTTTAATATATTCAGCTTTTCTTTGGCCCAAATAATAAAGCCAAAGATGAAACAAGCAAATTAGAATGGTACGAACGTGACTCGGTATTAATGGGTCCCTATGTAATCCATTAATATAGAGAGCTCTACTTCTGAATACTATCGCGTAGAAATCTTTTGCGCATACATGGCAAGCGACTTGTAGAGAACACCGAGACGAATACATGGTTGTTCCCAGACGGACCGGGTATCAGACCAAAGTGATGAAACATAAGTGGCCCTTGCAAGTAGGAGAACGCGATCGGTTCGACGCTGCCTCTTGCCTAATACCCTGCATGCATCCAAAGTTACGTAGATTTAAAAGCGTATGGTTTGTCTTTAATAGGGAACTATTCAACTCAATTCATTTATGCAACCTACGCGCTTGTAATCACATTAGGTAAAAGCTAGGAAATTAACTGAACTCGGTAAAACATAGAAAACCTATAGAAAAATTAACTACAGGTAAGAAAGAGACGAACAAAAAACTATTAGTTGGTTCTAAAAATGATATTGGATTTTAGGAGCTTTGTTTAGATTCTTCATGTCTTTGCTTGCGATTGGGCTAAATTTTCACGAGCTACTTCATCTGGCCGGTGTTACTATAGGTTCAGTATGCAACCTTAATCGTTATAAATAGAATTAATAGATAGTTTTAAGGATAATAAGGACAAAAGAACGGTGTTACTCATTCCCTTTGTGCGCTACGCATCCTGCTTCTACGCAATGTGAAGGCGATTTGAAAGCGTATTTGGCTACACAATGACTTGCGGTGGCGAGTCGATGAACGTCAGTCGCTAAAGTCGCAAAGTGAGCGCTTTACCCTTCCTAGACAAGTCTGGTACCAATTTACCGACCCCGGAGGAATGGAAGGCTTGGTTGGCCTAGGCGGGAAATCCGAAGCAAGAACCTGGGATCGGGTGCACGGCGACAGACGACACCTACGACTTCGCGATAAGCGCCCATCCAGCCGAGATCTGCTGGGATGAAATTTGGTTCTGGAGAGACCGCCGAGTATTAGGGGTGCACAAGGTGTTTAGGCCTATTTTCTCTTGCTCCTGGGAAGTCAATTCTCCTACGGCTCGCCATGCGAGGTTGCCGACGCGTTCGGCGCGTCCACGGCTCGCCATGCAGGGTTGCTCCAAAGTGCTCTGAAGCTTCACTGCCCCGATGTTTTATTACAATCAAAACTCTAACGCAGCGTGGAACAGCCTCTCCGGTAAACAGGGGATGCGGGGTCGAGTCCCGCCTAGCGCTAATGTTTTGATCGCAAGAAAACATCATTATAACACAAGGTAACTGTTTGGTCGAATTATTCAATGTTCTAATGAAGAACTCCGATCAAGCTGTGATTACAGCAATGTTCTCAGTGCATGTCTTCCTTAGAAAGTGTTCTCGCAGTCCGTAGATCCGCCTGCAGTACGTAACTGTTTTTGTTGTCGGGATGGTCCTATTCTCATCGAAGGCTACGGCACAAAAACAAATGGCCACCTGGAGTTGGGCAAAGTGGGAGATTTCTTTTCGGTGCTCGTTCCTTCGTTGTTGAAGTTATGAATACTTAAATTGTTAAGATTTCCTCCCCATATATAACACTATTAGGGGGGGGGGGGGGAATAAAATAAGGAATTATGCAAGACTTTTTCCATCCCATGGAACAAAGTCGAACGTGCCGTGTAGTGGGAAGAAGGCTCGTGACGAAGTGGGGAGAAGCGTCGTTACAACCGCAAGTGCAGGCGGATCAGCTACGTATCCAATGATGGTTTCCGTTTACCCTACATACTAGGAAAGATGATAGCGCATTTTAACGAGAAATAAAAGACATGGGAAAAAGATCTTGCTATTCAAGCTGAAACACAAATCTATGCGCCTTCTTTGTAAGGAGCTCCTTATAAGGGCAGCCCATGAACTTCCGTCAAAGATTCTGAACGAGACCTATAATGTGTTGTAGGGCATCGGACGAGGACCACAGAACTGTGTTTCGTTTTTGCTATGGGCCAGTGGGTGGTTCAAAAATGGCGAAAAAAGGTAGCACTTCAGGGCCGGCTGATAACGCAAAAGTGGCACCTGAAATGACTTTGTCGGGCTCAGAACTTGACCTACAAAAGGTTTGGGGCTCAAATTAAAGTTAGATTACATTAATATGATAACTTCCTGCGTTTGCTAGGCGAAACACCAGTGTACAATCAAGTGTTTCATTTCCGATGCTTGCGACATTGAGTGCATGGCCGAGTGGATAGCGAGGTGGACTTACGGGAGGGGGTTGAGGGTTCGATTCCATGGTTGTCCTTGCGATTTGCTCTATGGACTACTCCTATTTTTGCAAAAAAGAGTAACTTTGTCTTCGGTAGGGTACCTTCTTCGCTTCCTAACCCACTTCAAACCTGTTGTCAGATGTGGAAGAAGCTAGTTTTGTCGTGTGGGATGATGTAGAGCGTCCATTAAACGATGCATGTTTCGCTGAGAAAGTTCTCGTCAGATGCTGTCCCCATATGACCGCTTTCGAATGTTCTCAATTAGTTTTGGAAGTGTTTCCCACTGTCACATCATTCGTGAACAAGATCGACAAGCATTGACTTGACCCATCATCAAGACAAGCTCACTGCTCTTCGGATTTCTTTACAGACTGCTTTTTATTCTTCTCACAACTTTCACAATTCTACTAACTGTTACCAAGTACAGCATATTTTGTCCACCTCACGGTATTTATCTAGCTGTGCATTTCTTCCTGGCCATTCTCCTATACACTTACAGGAGACGGTCGGGGCATTGCAGATCGTAGCACTTGTACTCACTCCCTACACTCTGGAGATTGAAAAAGATTTTTCGTACCCAAATTCATCTCTAGGGTAATTTCGTATGCAGATCACCAATCTGGCAGCCATTTTTGGTGAGGCGATGGATGGCAGAAGCTTACGATGGGTATGTGTAAGTACCGGGGTGTACGCAGAATAACCGGTAATACTGCCCTTCACGACTCAGGAGGTAACGGAAAGGACGTAGGAAAACTTTTCGCCCAAATATCGCCACTGGGGTTATTTGGGGCGCAGATCACGGATATGATACTTGTTTTTAAATTTTCGATCGATTACGGCAGGTTACGGTAGATATGGGTTTGTCTACGTTAGTGGGATTGCTTTCTTCTCCAATGTGGTCAGACTTATTTTCCAATCTTCGACTTCAACCTTCGATGGAAAGAAGCGCAAGCAAAGTGATAATTTAGAAAAAGAGTAACGGATTCGTGATCAGTAGTTTAAATAATTCCCATAGGCGAAGTCTGGGCGAAATCGGTAGTTATGACTTCGTCACCCTTATTCACCACAGCCATTAATACAGTAACCTATCGTAGCCGAAATGTACTCTTTATTTGCAAAAATGGGAGCACTGCACAGAGCAGATCGCATGGACACCACTGGAATCGAACCCTCCACCCCTTAAGGCCCCCGCAGACTTTTGCGGCGCCGCTCGGCGGCGCCGCTGGAGGCGAGCTCTGCGTCTCTGCCCTATGGTTAAGCATAGGGCAGCGGCGCCGCAGAAGTCTGTGGCGGCCTTTACCGTTAGTCCGCCTCACCACCCACTCGGCCATGCAGTCGCTGCCACCGCCGTTGCAAATGGATCACTTGAATGTACACTGCAGCTTCGTTTAGGAAACGTCGTAAGTTATCGTATTGCTATAATCCAACTTTAATTTGAGTCCCAAACCTTTTGTAGGTCAAGTTCTGAGCACGACAGGGCCATTCCAAGTGTCACTTTTGCCTTATCAGCCGGCCCTCAAGTGCTACGGTTTTTTGCCACTTTTGGACCACCCAGTGGCAAAAGCAAAACGCAGCTCTGTGATCGTCGTGCGATGCCCTACAAGATAGGTCTGGTTGAGAATCTTTAGAGGAATTTCATGGGCTTCCCATGTTAGTGAGACAATAACCTCACTAACATGGGAAGCCCATAAGCCTTCTAGAGACAATAACGTCTTTCCATGTTAGTGTTGGAAAGACGTTATTGTCTCTAGAAGGTCACAGGTACAAACGACGCTGTGCAGAGGACAGACTAACCTTATCCATCATTCGGAATATCCGATCCACTCGTTTCTCGGGTGTACTTTCATCATCAGGAATTTTCACACTAGATCCAACCATTTTGTAGATAGAATCTACGATGGAGAGCATCTCATCGCGTGTGATAAAGCCGTCGTTGTCGAGATCATATAATTTAAATGCCCCTGAAATTGCAATGCTGCTAGATAGCTGCTAATAATAGAAGAGTATGAGAAAAAGGCAAAGTGAAATAATTAGCGTACAGTGCAACTTCTCGTCGAGATTCCCTCGTGACGTGATGGATAAGGCTCGAATAAACTCGTGGAATTCGATCGCCCCATCCTGAATTATGTGTCGCTTGATGTGGAGATCTCATGTAATCCGGTTACTGGGGACAAACTCGCTTCGCCCCGTCTCGCTGAGGCTTAGAGAAGCCGATGAGGCTTATCCGATGGATAAATAGCCGCAGCTGGGCAGAAACAACACATAACGCTCGCTACGTACCTTATTCTCGTCAAACACTTTGAAGACGAACGAGGCGAAGTCAGATGGATCGCCCTGTGGGAAGAACTGCTTGTAGATTTTTTGAAAACCCTGGAAGAGAATGAACTGAGATTCACGTGAACAGATCTGGATATGCAGCTGTGATCAGTTTACTCAGCTCTTTTGTTGCTACCGTTTTATCATGAAGACCGACTTTCACTGAGTTTTGATGGGAGATTCATTGAAGAGCTAGGCTGCACTTATAGTTGGCTATATGGTACGCTTAGGTGTCGCAGATCTTCCTTTGGGGTGTGGTAATGAGAATCCTCACCAGAAAGCTGGGTTCGCAACGATGCTCCAAGGGTGGGAGTATGGCCCCTAAACAGCAGTGTCCTCAGAGCGACACCCGCCGGCTCTCGCTCTCCTAGTGAACCGTCCGCTGTACGTGTAAACTTTTGGGTTCTCAACAACAGCTAGAAATGACATCCGCTTCTGGCTGAATCAAAAATGAATACCTGTGTAGGTTCCGAAGAAGATTAATTGTTCGGACATGGGGACGACTAACATAGTGCTACTTTCATAAACAAGCAGGTCATTGGGCACTTCTATTTACAGTTGGAAGGTTTTCAAACCTCTTAGTTGAACCTCTTAGTTCAACTTAGACTGATGATTTTCAAAGCAAACTGGGAACTATTTACTTTCAACGGTTAACACATCTGAACCAACAGTCTAAATATTAGTCGTCTTGTGGCACTTTCTGCTCAGTCTCATTCGAAGCTTCTAGCGTATCTTGTAGATTTTTGGAAGCATTTTTTTCACCAAAAACGTTGATTCCAGGTTCGGCGCAATGAAGATGGGCATATTCTGACTGATTGATTGTTTATTTGTGCCTTCTAGGCCTAGCGTTACTAGGTTTAGAAGGCACACATAATGGACTGAAAATAACTATGAAATATTTTGGCATTTTAGAATCCAGTTCGGTATCCAAAAACGTCTGCTTCTATTAGAAGAACATCATCGATTATGGAGAAGGGATTCACCTTGACATGGGCAATGCCCAGCTTGTTTTAAAACTCTGCCTAGGTGGTTAAGGAGTTTTCAGTTTAAAGCGAAAATGCTATGTTTACTTAAATTCCTTTTTGTCTCTTCACATTATACTATCTTACTTTAGCATGCCCATGACATATATTAAGGTATACTGCCTTGTACAGATTATGCATGGGAAGCTAGCCAGTCTTCTTCAACATTCTCCTGCGAACATAGCGTCAGAGCTAGCCCAACTACAGCTAATCCCATGAAGCTCAGATGCAGTGCGCGCCTCCAGCTGAACCAGGTGTACTGATGATAGAATTGTCATGCTGATCAGTCCACAGGCTATTCTGTTCGATAAAAGCATAATATGCTTGGTTTGACTACGATAATTTGATGATACCGACTCAAAGTGAGGTTCCGAAGTCCGCTTATCATTGCTTTATATGTAGTGATGACAGCGACGCTTACGTTCCGCCATTAGATACCATTTTTACGTCAAATTGGGCACTCTTTTAAACCGGCTTGACGCTTCTGAAATCGAAACGAACGTCTTTCAATTCAACTCGAAACATGTTTGTTACACATTAAGCTAGAGACTCTCCAAGGCGCTTAAAATATTTTTTGTTCAAGGAATTTTAGTGCAACTTTCTTTGAATTTTTTTAGTTCACTTGCCCGAGTGTTCAGTTTGACGTGAAAATGATAGTTAAATAGTTGGGCTAAGCCTATCAGCAAGAAAATTCCACAACAGCGAAAACAGTGCAGAGGAAACTTACAGCTTCAGTAAGCATACCATTCGGGCAGTCTCGTACAAATCCTTTATACCATTGCTTGATCTCCTTTTCGGTGACTGAAATGAGCCAATTCGCACGGTATGATTGAATGACACAAAGACAACGTAGACCCGGTCCAGCTAGTTCAGCTTAGCATTATCTGCTTTTACATAATTAGGTTTGTCGGTGACTAACATTAGGTATTATTTGGAAGCAGGTACCTATGAAAGCCGGCTGTTCCCTTGATGTATCACGAGCGACTACCAGTGGACGCTTAAGCCAGCAGAGATCCATAGTTGTCAAAACCACACACGCTGTCTTCAAAAATAGGTTGTTGCATAATTTTTGTCCATAAAAGAGCATGATTTTAGAGTTTTTTCTTTAACAAAACAAATCATCCACTAATAGTTTAGTCACCGTTAGTGTCGAAAATAGTAAGCCATTGCTTAGGCAAGGTTCCAGTACCCTTGCTCCAGAAAGAACAAGGCTAGGAGTAATAAAAGTCTCGTTTTCTTTGGGTGGTCGTAATTATCGATTTTTTTCTCGCGCAGATGCTACTTGAGGGCTCTGAAATAGTCTCACGGTGGCACGACAGGAATGTACGGATCGTAACTGACGCTGATCCATGTTATTCAAAATTTGCCCACAAGCTCGTTCACGCGCTCTTGTATACCAGTCTCTTGGAAGTTTCTAGAATCTAGTACGCGCTATTGCAGACATCCCAAGAATTCCCCAAAGTGACCTCAAGAAATGCTAAATAAACATAAATGTGACAACAATTATGCACCAACCTAATACAGTGAGACAACGAGTACTACCAGCGTGTTTAAGAAAACGCTTCTGAAGAATAGTCCTGTGTGGTCAATTCACAAACTACAAACGTCGACTTTTTAAGTTCTAACAATGGATTAAACAAAGGAAGTGGGTCGCTCACTGAGCACTGTGAAGGAATAGCTTTGCCGAACGAGTTCAGAACCACAGGGGATGACGCGAGCGTTGAATAGCGTGGAAACGTGACATCACCATCTTGTCACAATAGAACAGCACAGCTGTGTATAAGCCGGGTGACCGGGGTTGCATACGCCGGGGAGAGACCTAGGGTTTTTCGAATACGGCTTAGTACATTTAGCGTGCTCCTGGGACGAAAGATACTCTCAAATTCAAGATCTTATTATGGCTGGCAACACCAGGGAGCACAGAATCCACCCAGTCCCTTCAGTGGACGGTTTTTTGTTTTTGTTAGGTTAGGAGTGTCATAGCACTTTCTTCTCAATAATATATTTGTTGATTGGGGTGCATCTTTCCAATGTTAACGAAAGAGTTGCCAAACTTCTTTTCTATTTAATCTGCAAAAAGCTGCATAGAAAGAAAAATTTGCTGTAGGCTGGAAATTCCTGTTTTCCAATTGTGATATGACTACTCGTCCACGAAATTAGGTGTTAATAATTTATTACTAGAGAGTTGTTTTCCCGGCTCTACTATTGTGTGGTAGTGTAGTAGGATGTAAATCTATCACTAATACATGCGCGAAAATCAGTCATGAAAACAAACATAATAAGTGACGCCTATGTTCCCGAATGTTTCTGAGTATTTAAATATGTTCACGAAATTATTTCATACGATCAGCTCTTCTCCCAGTTTTCTCTTCTTTGAAACCTAATCGCCGAGCAAAAATGCAGATGAAGTAATAACGCTTTCTGTGAGTCTAAATGTCAACTGTTCCTCGTATGGCTATGAGATGAGCGTCGTTAAAATGTACGTCTCCTTACATAGCTATTCTTTCACGTGGTTTTCGGATAGCATAAGAAGAAACACATGTTGAAATCGGTGTTTTCGTTTGAGCTTCTGCTTGATTTCCATATCCACATGAAGTGTACAAATTTTCAAACTCGTCCAAGTTCGTTGCGGTATAGAGAACCTCTTGATTTACGACAAGGACATTATCGAAGGAGCATAACCAAATGTACACGGCACTGTCTCGAACTGGCCACGAAGCCGAGTAGTGCCTGAACCTCAAAGGAAGGAAAGGAGAGGAGAGTGAAGTGTAGTCATTAGCGTATACACACAAGCATAACTCGATTTGGTGCTCTATTCCATAACCGGGCAAACGGCCTTCTCCGCTGTCCGGAATTTTGATCACCACATGTGCGTTGAGATGCCATAACATCATGGCGAGTGCCCGAATAAAGAGATTAGAATGTCACAGGTTGAGCGGAAAGTCTTAATAGGGTTTCCATTTTTTCTTCTTCATTTCATAGTTCACCATATATTGCAAATCAATCAACCATATAATCACGATTATTAATTGCCACAGTGCTCCACCTACTGTGCAAGTAAGCGATCCCATTTTCCCAGGCTGTGGAGATCGAGGATAGAAGAAGTCGGCGTCCGCCCGTCTTAAGTCTTCAAACTTCATGAAACTTTTCTTAGCGAGCAAGGCTTTTAGAGCGCAGTAGTGAGGCGCTGATTACGAATCTGCCATTCGTTTTTTACTTCTTTACGTTGTTTTTAAATGTCTTATCTTTGCATTTCAAACAAGTCTATGAACGTAGATGATTGTTGATACCAGACATTTGTTCAAAATGTGTTGATAATGAAAGCAGTGAGTCTTAAAAATGAATAAGGGATAAAGGATGGTGTTAAGAATGCTTTTTGGATGCGCCACACACTCTATTTTTACAGAATAAGCTATCTGAATGCGTATTAAGCCCACGCAATGACTTGTCGTGGCCAGCAGTGTTTAGTTTTCCCAGGCAGGTCTGGCACCAGGAGGGGTGAAGGGTTGGTTGACCTGAGTAGGAAATCGGAACCAAGAGTGGAATGAAATGCACGCCGCAGCCGGCGCCTCCTCCGACTCTGCTAGTACACGCCCAGTAGGTGGTCTTTGCCAAGAGCAGAATACAATATGCAAAAGAAGAAGGAACCAGAGCCGCTCGCTGATTGCTGTGAATTGATGGTGGAAGTAAATACTGCTTTGGCGCTGCCCTTCCCCTACGAAATTAGAATTAGCCGTGGCGATTATGCACCTCTATGTCGGCCGCCCACGACCAGCGGACGAGAAGAGCAACTTTGACAAGGCAGGTATCGCTCAGAGAACGCATTTGGCACATTTGGTTTCTCCGCATTCATAATGACCGTTTCATGCTCTTTCAAGTGGTACAGGTCCATGTTCAAAGTTCTTGGACAAGGATAAAGCGCTTCCTGTTCGGTGATAGCTGCACGACAATTTGTGGTGCAAATTCTTCTTTCAGAACGAGTATGAGCTGACAAGGCTCGCTATATCTGTCATCGCGCTTTCCAGTGCAGCGGGACTTCAGACGAACATCCAGCGGAGAAACGGTACTTTGCTGTTGAGGAAGCGAAAGTAATGGAACTGCACTGCTGATTGTTCCTCCTCTCGTCAGTAAAGTCATGGAGAAGATCCAAAGTAGATGAATGGACGCTAACTAGTGAATGTCTACACATACAATCTACCTATTCTTCATAACTGTGACCTTCTCCAGTGGACGACCAACCCTGAGAATGCGCCTTGCATTTGTGGGGTAATTTGTCCGCTACATTTCTAGACGTGCTCACAAAGTTATAGCATTGTTTTTACATTAAAAATAAAAGTTTCAAAAATTTGGTGAAACTTGAAATCTTTTGGAAGCATACTGAATTCTTGATTGGAATTATAGTTAGCTAGCGGCTTTAGATCACCTAGCGGGTGTACCCAGGAGTTCGGACAATCTCCATTTCATAGCAGATAAGACATAAAGTGACAAAGTCCGCCGTCACTTTTCCCCCGTCTAATACATTTGTCGTGGAATAACCCTGTTACGTAATAAGGGTAGGCGATGTAGTCGGCAGAAGGCGTCGACCTCACTCTTGGAATTCTGGCCTCAGCCCTCGCCCAGACTGGCCTTAGATTCTGCTCGGTCAGTGGAAGGTATTCGGTCCTAGTAGGTTCGGTAAAAGGGCTTCAGGCTTCCATGATAAGAACAAAAGTAGAAAGTGTGGCGCTCCCACAAGGGTGAACTGATGCCATTTTAATCGGCGGCGCGTTTGGTGGCTACTTTTGCGGTGCGATGCGTCTTTGACGTTCATGTTCATCTCTTGTTTTATGTGTATGATAACCTATTATTCAACTCAACAGAGCTTAACAAGAAAGATCTATGTATGACAAGGATCCATCGACATTCTCCGCGCGGATACTCGTTTGAACGCCCTCGAAGTTGCTGGATGTTCTGCGAGCATTATTCTGTGAAGACACCTAAAATCTGCGCTAATGGACCAGATGAACCCTGTCGACACTCGACGCTGATCTCGCTAGTTCATAAGGGTTCAGTCGGAGCGCATTCATGAGCACTAAGTGCTTCTCATGAATGCGCTCTCCGAGCATGCGAAATCCATTGCTGTTAATCTGGCGGCCAATCTCTTCGGCTATGAGGAGCGCGTGCTACGTGCTCAGTGCTCAGCCGGCTAGTGTGAAGGAAGCGGCGAAGAAAAAACGACGAAGACACGGTAGAAGCACTCACAGTACGTTTGTTGAGCGAGTGTCTTGAGCTGTTCCTGTTTCAGTTTGCTGCCTGCCTTGCCCATCACGTGCCGACGACACACATTGAATAGAAGGAAACTCTGAACGTCATCGAAACGTATTTTCTTGCGCCGAGCGACAATATGAACAAAAAACAAACAGAGCGCTTCTTTAATGAAAACTCCTGGGCACACGAGCGCGCCCAAAACAATCGTCAAGAGGATTTAATTGGAAAAGTCGCTGGATAGAAATAGACCCTGACTGAAAATGTTGAATATTATGCGTGCAACGTGGAGGAGCAGGAGGGGAACATTGCTCAGAAGTGATACAAAGCAATAGAGAAGTGATAATGCTGGAACATAAAAATTGAATTAGTGAGGCGCGAGTGAGGCGCATAGTGGATGAGGTGAGCGGTGGATGTCAGTAGAGCGGTAATGAATGCAGCAACACTTACACAAAGCACACACGCACACATGTGGTGTTCCTGGTGGGGGTTACTAGTAATTACTTTGCAAGTGATACGCCAGTGAGTCTAAATGTGAAAAAGGCGGCCGGCGTCATGGAAACGACATCCCCACACGTCCGGAAATGAAACAGTCGAAGGATGAGAGTGGACGAGCGAAAGAGGCCTCGTGGTTGCCACCAAGTACACATCCGGGGCGGGTAGCACGACCAGGAAGCCAACTGGACAGCTGATGACACCGGGTCGACAACGACGCTAAGCAGCAAGCGGTATCACGCCAGCCGCTATGGGTAGTGAGGTAGCCTTCTTAAGGACTTCGTCTCGCTAGTGCGACAGTCATCCTATGGACAATTAACGTTGACGAGACTCGACGGACATTCTCGCCAGGTATGTTCTCATCGGAATAGGGTGGCACGACAAGGAGCCCATTTGGGCAGAAGGCGATGTTGGGACAACACAATGAGGCTACGATGTAGGGAGAAACCTAGTTGGTTGCTAGTCGTTAAGGTTCTCAAATAGAAGGATTCCCCTGTTCAATGAGAGACAAAACCAATTTAGCTATATAGTTCAAAGAAATTCTCAGTCAAACGGAATCCCTCTTCGCGAACGTTTTCCTCACAACTCTTTGAACGGGCTTACGAGGTGGCTCATGCTTCGTAAAAGTAGCCAGAAAATTGCAACTAGAAGGAAACAAAATGCTCAGGTGATTTTGGAGCAACATACGGATAAGTGCTGGAAAGTAAAAACTGTAACACATCTCGTCAATAGAGATAGCCAAACGGAGTCTTAGAGAAGGCGAAAGATATATTAGGGGGGGGGCAAAAGTAATGAAACACCCCACGCCGTGTCCATACATCTCGTGGTTGGAGTCTGGTTCCGTGCTTATCGTATTTGCATGTTTGTATGCTACTTACGGAAGCCCATCTGAGAAGTTACCACTTCCGCCCTTTCCAGAAGCATGCCGAAACCCCGGTCTGACGAGTCGACCTGTGTCGCGCAAATTTCGCCCAATTCCCAACCCCGACTGTGCTACACGCACCCTATATATGTAGGTATACTATGTAGTATTATATGCTTACTAATATACGTGTATTATAATATATAGATATATATGGATATGGCGTAATAAATCTTTCTCTTCGAAAGGTTTACCCAGTCTCTCTCTCTAACACAAAGGGTGGACAGTAAGAAGAGGTACATTCTTACCAGGGAATGCCGTCAGCTTCCCATGGAACTTCGGGATGAGACCTATATCACGTGAAAGAGCTCGAGACGCTGATCACAGATATGTAGACCAAATTTGCTAAATGGATCTCCTAAGCGAGTTATGGCCGGCGGAAGCCGCCGTGTCTTCCATGTGTTAGGCGCGCTCAATGGGCGCAGTATTGCGCGGTAATCAGCGGTTCGGCTATTAGCGCCGTCAGCAGCGGCGGCGGTGCAGTGGTAGGGTGCTCGCTTCACAGGGTTGAGGTCCATTGGTTCGGTTCCCGTCGCTGACGGATTTTTTGCATTTTGTAACTTATCTTCGACGAGGACCTATAATTCCATTTTTAGCACATTTTTGAGCGAACGGCTGATGGCGACTTGCATTACGTCTATTTGAAGACGGAAACGTGTTTCAGGTAAAATGTTTTATTCATGACGTGAAGCTAGTCAAAATTCAAAGCAAAGCAAAAATAAAAAGTAAAAATGAAATCAAAAATCAACAAAACTTAATAAACATAATAAATAAAAAGAAAAGGCACTAGTTAAAAGTTCCGACTCCACCGACACGACTTCGGTCGAAAAAAAATTTTTCGCTGAAAACTTCGTCGAGGGGGGTTATTTGGGGTGCTGATCACGAATCCTGATATCCGTTTTTCACGATTCGGTCGGACACCACCTATACCTTTACTACAACCGTTCGACCGAAGTTGTGTCTGTGGAGTCGGAACTTTTAACTGGTACCAAAGTAAATAAAATCAAAAATCAACAAAACTTAATCAAGATAATTAAACGTATTGAATAGATTTTGATTTTATTTTACTTTGGTACCAGTTAAAAGTTCCGACTCCACAGACACAACTTCGGTTGAACGGTCGTAGTAACGGTATGGGTGGTCTCCGACAGAGTCGTGAAAAAACGGATGTCAGATTCGTGATCAGCACCCGAAATAACCCCCCTAGACGAAGTTTCAGCGAAAAATTTTTTTTCGACCGAAGTCGTGTCGGTGGAGTCGGAA
>CANDYH010001114.1:0-25426 GCA_947396885.1 Heligmosomoides polygyrus polygyrus | reverse complement strand
AGTGCATTTTGGTGAGAATGAATGAGAATCTATTGTTGTTCAGATCACAGCGTGGTACAAATAAGCCTCTAAATGAACCAGTACCTTGTGGATTCTAACCCTTCGCCGTGGCTTTTTCGACCTTGATGGTGGCCCACTCAGATGGCAGTGTTTTGTCGTCCCCGTCAAATTTGTTTCCCAGTGATGATCGCGGAGCTTGATTGGCATGCAATGAACTCACAAGTGATTCGTAGTGCGAGAGAAACTAACAGCTCTTGTCAGCTGCTCCATAGTTGTCTTTTCACAGAAAACCATTGGCACAGCCTTACTAGGCTTACCAAACGAAGTGAAGCGTTTCCACAAAAAAACGGTGCAACGATTATCGGTATATGTCGCGGGTATGCACAGCATTGGGAAGTTGGAACGCGACATCTAATCAGGCCGCATTGAAAGGGTATGTACGGCCGGGACCCTCATTACCGAGCGTAGGCTCGGACGCTGTTTAGTCATGATTGGCTGGCGTGTTCCCACCCCCAATGCTGTGCATCTTCGCGACATGCACCACAACCTAACAGTAGCTGCACAAGCGCAACGGAATGGAAAACTGTCTCAACTGGAGAAGTCCAAGGATCCTACCCTGTCGCAGTATAGCATGCGAATCCTTCGAAATGCATTAAAATGCTCCCTGTTCAGTGACTGTGTCTGATAAGTATTCGAAGTTTTGATGAATCAGCCAGTAGAATGCAGGTGCTCATCTTTACGCCTTCACGCAAAAGTGCCTGCTAATGACCAGGTGGTCCTGTTCAGATGGAAGATTTGATTACTTTGATGGATTTTAATGAAATGAGGTGCAGTGTGATGAAGGAAGGTCTCCATCGAGTTCAACCAGCGTAAATCGGATTCGATGGCGACTGAATAATTTAGATCTGCAACTTATTTTTTCAAAGATCGAATAAGTAAAAGCGGGAAATAGAATTTTTGGAAAACCTAGTTGATTTAGATCGGTTCAACAAGAACAGATTTTCGTATGGTTCAGATTAAATATTTCGATCAGGTTACCGGTGATTTTCACTAGAACGGATTTTCAGGTTAGTAAAGAAAGTAATTTTTTAGGGAGCGAGGTTCAATGTCCAATTCGAGGAAACGTCAGGTAGCTTACACATCTGAAAATCTATTCTTGTAAGAATCACTCGTATCTTCGTAAATCATCCTGACATCATCCCGCACAAGAATGTCACCACAAGTATGATTTATTTGTCCCGGGTTTGAAAAAACAATGACGGATCCGAATCATCTGAATCGGCGTCGGACTCAACTTATGTTAGATGGACTGTTCGCATTGAGGCAGCAGACAAATCGGGGCGCTGAAATATGCTGTGAGCAGTGGGCTACACTTCACTCTTCCGCTATTTCGTTTCGTTCGAATTACTTTTGGTCTAAGGTTGTTTTTGTTTTGTTTTGGTTCTATGTATTAGTGTATCGTGAATGCAAATAAATAAATAAATAAATAAATAAATAAATGCGTAGACTGTGTTTCCATAACAATAGTGCATGTGTGTGCCGCAACATGACAAAAACCTTTCGGTTTTGCTTCAGTAGGTGTGAAGCTCCGCTCTGGAGGCTTGCTGGGCCAGTGCTATTCTGAGCAAATAGTCGACAACGTTTTCCTTTCTCCTGAACATCTTAACGACGCTGTTATGCCGCATCCTAATCGCATTCCTAAGGCGATTTTACCTGGACGAACAAGTGCACAGCCAGAGTTCTGCTGGTGCTGGTCTGCGCAGCTTTTTGCCATTATTTGGTGTCAGCTCGTCTTCTTCATCGCCTCTTTCTTGCGTGAAACTGGAACCGGTTCCATTACCTGGCTTCGTTTCTGTAACGCAACGGAGATCCTCCTCGTTTTTGTTTCACAGACTTCTGCCGCAATTAGATGGTGAGAACTAGAGCGATGGTTGTTAGGAGCTAACTGGTTGCGTCAACCTTTTGACCTCACAAGGGAAGCGCATGAACTTTCCCCAAAGATTCTCAACGAGACCTATACGGTGTTGTGGGGCATCGGACGAGGATAACAGAACTGTCGTTTTTGCTACAGGCCACTGGGTGGCCAAAAAATAGCAATAAACGGTATCGCTTCAGTGCTGGCTGAAAAGGCAAAAATGACACCTGGAATAGCTCTGCCGTGCTCTGTACTTAACTTGTAAAACGTTTGGAGCTCAAACTAAAGTTAGATTATAGTAGTACGATAAAGTTGAAAGATGGAAAATAAGTCTGACCACATTGGAGAAGAAAGGGATCCTACTAACGTAGACAGCTTTATTCACCCATATCTACCGTAACCTGCCGTAATCAAGCGAAATTTCAAAAATAGACATCATATTCGTGATCAGCACCCCAAATAACTCCCGTGGATGATATTTTGGCGAAAATTTTTTCCCTCGTCCTTTCCTCGATCTACGGACTCGACCAGCAGTGCCGATTATTCTGCGTACACCCCTTTACTTATACATTCCTATCGTGACATTCTGCCATCCATCGCTTCACCAAAAATAGTTGATTTCCAGATTGGTGATCTGCATCCCAAATAACCCTACAGATGTTTTTCGGACCAAATTTTTTTTCGATCTCTAAAGTCGAGGGAGTGAATGCAAATGCTCCTATCTGCAATGCCTTCGACACGATCACTTGTAAGTGTATACGAGAGTGGTGAGAAAGAAATACACAACAAGGCGAGTAATCCCATGAGGTGGATAACAAATATGATGTACATAGCAACAGTTAGCTGAAATAGGGAAGGTTGCGAGACGAGTAAAAGGCAGTCTGTTAAGAAATCCGAAGGACGATGAGCCTTGATGATGGTTCAAATCAGTACTTGTCGACCGTGTTTGCAAATGAGGTGACAGCGAGAGACACTTCCAAAACTGATTGAGAACATTCGAAAGCGGTCATATGGAGACCGCATCTGACGAGAGCTTCCTCAGCGAGACAAGCGCGGTTATTGGACGCTCGACATCACCCCACACGACAAAACCGGCTTCTTCCACTCTGACAACAGTTTGAAAGCGGGGTTAGGCAGCGAAGTAGGTACCCTATCGAAGCCGAAATGTACTGTTCATTTGCAAAAGTGGGACCAGTCCACAGAGCAAATCGCACGGACAACCCCATAATCGAGCCCTCGACCACCCTCCCGTAAGTCCGCCCCGCTACCCACTTGTTGATTAGCTGGCCACCGCAAGCTGTTGCGTGGCCAAGCACGCATTCAAAGCGCCCCCACGCATCCCGTAGAAGTAGAATGCGTGGCGCATCCGAAAAAGTGATTGAGTAATGCCGTCCTTTGTCCTTCATCGTTGATTCGCCCGTTGCATGGCTAGCCCATGAACAAGTCAATGTTCCACCCTTCGCAGAAAATCTTGTGCTAATCCACCGATCTCGAGGGGATGAAAGGCTATGTAGGTTGGCAGGAAATTCGAACCTAGAATCTGGAGTTAGGTACACGCTGCCCACGTACAGCATCAGCATCGGTTTGTCGATCATGCTGTTCTCTTTGGTGGAGTTCATATTTGGCATCAGAGTTGTCACACAGGTTGAAGCGCTAACATGGTAGACGAGCATCCCCTACCCAACAAAACACACACCACAATCAATCGCTTTGGCGAATAGCCTAACAAGGAAAGCCCATGAACTTCCCACAAAGATTCTCAACCTTTTTGCTACAGGCCAGTGGGTGGTCGAAAAATGGCAAAAAAAACGGTATTGCTTCAGTGCTGGCTGAAAAGGCAAAAATGACACCTGGCCGTCGTGCTCTGAACTTAACTTACAAAACGTTTACAAAAAGTGCTTCATCCTTACCAGACAAGTCTGGCACCAATTCACCGATCCTGGAGGGGTGAAAGGCTGGTGGGCCCAGGAGGGAAATCCGAGCCAGAGACCTGGTATCGGTGCATGCGACAGCTTGCACCTCTTGCGGTTGCGCTACACGCGTCCACAGGCCAAATACACATTTAAATGGCCTCCCGAAATACCGCAGAAGAAGTAAAATAGGGGGCGCAAAAAAGGAACCACAAAAGGAGTTGATTAATGTCGTCCTCTATCTTTTGTTCTTTATATAAATAAATAGCGGCATCGCTTAAAAATGGAGAAATTAAGGCTTTAAACATGGCTTGAGTTTGACTAGTTAAGCAACGTGGTTATTGGTAACGACAAGCGGCTTCTTTACATATGTCATCCGCACAGTATGGTGACAGCTGGTAAGCACCAATGGAGGATAAGGCGGGTAGCTGCGGTTTCAGGGCTGCATAAGGGGAAACTTGCCTGCACCTGGTACGATGCACAAGGTGCGGTCCACAGTGAGTTCCTTCAGGGGTATCGCCCGCAAACGGGTAGCGCAGAAGCCCGGTCTCACTGCCAGTTTTATCAGGGTTCTCCTACTAAATGGTAGTGGTCGACTGTCTGCCCAAGACTCAACCACTGAGCTGCTGGTGTAGCCTTGCCGCCACAGTCACTTAGGGTTTGTATGAGAAGTGTGCAGACATCTTCTCTACTTTTCTCTCTTAAACGTCGCTTTTTTGGATTCCAACACGCGTGTATTGAAGCGTGAAAAGAGAAGCTTCATGAGATCTAATGATAGAAACCAATGTTGCTGGGAGAGGGGGGGGGCACGTTGGCTACAAAAATGTGAGCTAAAGTTGCAAGTTAAAACATCTGAACCAGATCAGACTTGTTAGTGTTAAACATCTCAACTGTTAGGAGACTTTTTTGGCAAAAAAAATCTAATTTCAACCCGAAGTAAATCAAAAAAAGGATAGGCACAAACAACGACGTTGCTCGATCCTCCTTGCATTCTAGCTCCACGGGATGTGGTGGAGGCAATTTGAAGGCGAATTTGACTTATACAATGGCTTGCGGTGGCCAGTCGGTGAAAAAGTCAGTTTTCCTTCTCGACAGGTGTGGTAGCGATTCACCGACCTCGGAGGGACGGAAGGCTTGAAGAAATTGAGAAATTCGAGCCAACCAAGAACTTGGTGCCGGGTGCTTGCGATGGCCAGCACCTCCCTTCGACTGCGCTCTACGCCCTTATGTAAATCAGTCAAATACGGATGCCAAATTAAAGACGAGAACCCTAAGTGACCTTTATTCACGAATTCTAGTCGAAACCAGTGGTTCTGCTCTCATCATTCCTACTCACGCTCACGGTTATTAGGTTGTTTCAGAAGTTCTCGCCATTTTCAAGACACCACATTTTTTTTAGTTTCACAAAAAAAGCGATAACACGTCAAGAAACGAAGTAGCCGCCATCATGTTCTAGCACTCTTCTTCATCTTTCAGTCAGACTCCCGATCGCTTTAGCCTAGAACTTTTCTGGTATTGATTTGAAAAGCCAGCCAGCCAGCGTTCCATGTCGTTCTCGACATCGAACGTTTTTCCTTGCACGGCATTGGAGAGAGAAAGGAAAAGGTGGCAGTCTGTTGGTGCAATACATATCTGGGCAGTACGGTGGGTAAGGCAGCAATTTCCATCCAAGGTCGAGAAGCTTTTGGTGAATCATTCTTGCGATGTGTGGTTGAACATTGTCGTGCAAGAATCGCATTGTGCCATCATTCGGATGCCTTCTGCGATCTTGGCGGTCAGTCTATCCAGTCGCTGACGGTACAAGTCCGCTGTCAGAGTTTCGTTACGGGCCAGCAGCTCGTAGTAGATGACACCTTTGTAATCCCACAAAACAGAAAGCATGATCTTCGACGGGTTAGGACCCTCCTTTGACTGTGGTTCAGGCTGCTCACCCGTCTGCAAGTACCGCAGCAAAGCGTGTGACAGTTATTGCCGTGTACTCACTGACATATGAATGTGTTGTAAATGAGAACAAAGAATCTTCCCGAAGATAACTGTTTGATAATTGTTAAGCACCTCTTCTCCACATTGATAAATAAAAAATAAATAAATGAACAATGAAGCCAACAAAGCGCAGAATAATTTCTGAGCTTCACGGAACAGAAACAATGCGATTTGAACCCTCGACCTATGAATCTCTATTGAAGCAGGAATTCCCCAACTACTCCAACGGGCTTACAATGTCAAGCTGTTCTGACAGGTTACTCAAAACGCATCGATGTAGTCAACCTACACTCGAAACGGTGAGGAGTAAGAGGTCAGGATCCGATTAAGAGGTGCATTTTGCAATTCTGCGTTGTTGTTAACAGCCGCCCAGACTCCATCCAGCTTCCTAGGTCAAAGTGCCCTGAAAAATCAAATCATTTGCTCGATAGAAAGCTCGATTTTGGAAAAAGGATCTGGTCTCACCCATACGTCTCCCATACGAGGAGTTCGGTGCATCATAATGTGTGATATACCGGGTGAACCTTAACTGCCGCAACAAAACCATAGTCGTATAAAATGTCTACAAACGCACCAGATGTGGTACGATTTAAATCACTATTTGCCCATGGGTTTTATAGTGGAGCAGTATTATTCATAAGGGACCATTCCTTAATTGATAAGAGCCTTGAGATCATGTGGGTAGCTTTGCAGCCCGCGTCGCAGCGCCTCTTACAGTATTTTATTCGACATTTATTCCAAAAAAAAATTGGACTACAATTTTTCTACACCATACAGAGCAGAATTTTTCTCTAAAAGGGTAAATAAGCAACGATAAGATATTTAAATATGCAGGCCTTTCACAGCTGGTCTTTTTCAGGTAGGATGTTGAAGATGGCCGGTAAAACGCTAGCGTGTCTTTTCCTTATTGCTGTTAGAATAATCGCTTTGTCGGAATGTGCATTTTGCCTTTAAACAGCGCGATTGGGTTCATAAAGTGTCTACCATAATATAATTGCCAGGTTCGACCTCGAGTTCAACACCACGATAAACAATTGGACAATATAATTGATTTAGTTATGTAAGAAACCTGCATGAAGTACGCCTCAGCGAACCCCTCGCGGGCAAAATGTGACGTTCAACATGGGATACAGCAGCAGCAGAAGAAGCGTGGCCTCCTCCTGCTTGACAGAGTGGCATCTGCGGACGTATATGAGCGCATGGTTCCAGAAGACGGGTCCCCTACGTCGCACAACAGGCATGTCTGGAGTCAGAAGAGGTGACTCCGTAGTCGTAAGACGAGCGGCCGCCTTCAGAATCCAGCATGGTGCTGCTGGTCAACAGAAGAGGTCCCATTCTTCTGCACGACAACACTCGACCACAGCGATTCGCAAATCACCACGCGAAAAGTAAACGATCTAGGAGTTGAAGTTTTGCCTCAACCGCCAACTCACAAGTTCTTGCGTCAACCGTCTTCCACCTTTTTAAGCACTTTCAGAACTTCCTCGCTGGTAGACCTTCGCAAAAAAGCCTTTTTAGATTTGTCACATCTCGACCACCCAGATTTTCGCTGACGGGATTGGCCAAACAGCATCCGTTGGAAAATGTGCATATTTCGAATGGACCCGCCGAATATAAGGAAAGTTGTCATCGCTTGAAATGGATCAGTCAAAACCGCCAGAACCTTATAACAAGTCTGATCTGAACGTAGGACACTTAGGGTTAAAACCTGTAGTTGCCCAAATCTCAGAAATAGAGGAGGGCTTTGCTCAAGATATGCCCTTGTACGAGCTTATGCGATTCCTATGTAGGAGATTTTTTTTTGCTGTTTCTGGACCACGCAGTGGCCCGCACCATGAACAAACTTTATCCTTGTGCTTCTCAATGAATGCCCTGAATAGTTATGGTAATTGTATGGACGTCCCTTTGTAGAAGCATGAGCGAGACTGGATAGATTCATTTTTTCTTCAAATAGGCAACCATGAGCAGAAAAATTGTTATTCGAACTGAGCTTACAAACATCTTATAAGGTTTGCTCTGATCTAATAAGGTAAACGAGATCTCTGTGCACAAGAGGTAATCTGAAGGAGCAGATTCCTTCATCGCCTTGTCCTCACAACAGATTTCTGAAGGTCGTGTATCTAATATCATGCAAATGATGTGCTAGTCAACTGCGCTGGGGTGCTTTGTTTGAACGGCATTAGCCCTCTGTGTACCAAATGAAGTTTTTAAGGTGGTCCTTCATTTCCGTCCACAGGTCGCGATCGTCGTTTTTAGAACTTCGAAGTCTTGCAGTGCACTCTAACCCACCACACGCTTCAACGACTCCTCTACACCACCTTCAAGCCTCGGATGATTACTATGGCGTGAAAGATTCGGTTATAAAATAAATAGATAGCCTTAAAAACCTCGTTTGGCACGCTGAGAACCTATACAATATCAACGAGCTACCAAAGTTTTACGAAGAAAGAAGCAGACATGTCATATTCATCTGCTTATGTTGAATTGTAAAGTGTGATCACTTATTTATAGGCCACCTCCGATTTTTCATAAATCTTGACATCTCTCAATCCTGACGTTCAACATTTTTACGCGACTGCGTTCGTATGCAGTATAACCGACAACAACAGAACAGTAAAGGAATAAGGATTAGAGATGCCGGCAGTCAATCACTGCCTGGGATCTGCCACGTATTATCGCATTCCTGGAGGCGATTTGATCGGCCTATGCAATGCAACGTAGAAGTTCTCCTGAAGGAGTATCATTATCAGTATCGAGGCCCTCTGGCCATCCGATGGATGATTCAGTATTTCATGCTTTCCAGTTAAGTCTGTTATTAATTCATCGACTCAGAGGGATGGATAGCTTGGTTGACCTGAGCGAGAGATCCGAGCGTATAATGAATGAGTGCTCGCGACAGCCGGCGCTTCCTTCGATTGTGCTGCCATTCGAAGAGCAGAGAAGACAGTGAAATATGTAGTAAGCAATACTTGGTCGAATTCGGTGACAACAGAAAGCCTAAATAGGACGACCAGTAGGCAACTTATGAAGTATCTTATGCTAGGAATATGCTCACGAGGTATTTTTCGAAAGAATTGAACCTTGTGTTAGACTGCTTTTTTTTATCTCCTCAAATAACGTTAGTCTCCTAATCTTTTGCTGCTCAAAAGCGTCTGTGGAATAAATAAACCGAGCTAGAGAAAACGAAAGGCTTTGATAACTCAAATGAAGATCGCAAAGTCGACTCGTGGCTTGTAGGTTGAGGATGTCTTCTTGAAGCTGTGCAAAATGCAAATAGAGGGCAAAAAACCATCCAAATCTGGCACTCCTTTAGGAGGAATTCTGTGGCAGCCTGATGAGAGTCAATCAAGCTCTATCATCATCAGCTTTAAAGCTAAAGACCTTCTAATGGAGGGAGACAGAGAACTACGTCAATGGGATCATTTCACTCATAGGTTTTGGCGAAGACGGTAGAATTTGAAGTGAACTATCTTACAAGGTCGCGTGTAGCGCAGCCGAAGGATACGCCAGCTGTCGCGTGCACCCGATACCACGCTCCTGGTTCAAATTTCCCATCCGGCCATCAAGCCTTCCATCCCTTCGGAATCGGTGAATTGGTACCAGGCTTGTTTGGGAAAAGAATAAAACGCTGACTTGTTCATGGGCTGGCCACCACAACGGATGGTGAAGCGCATTCAACTCGCGCCCAGGACAACGCGTAGAAGTAGAGTGCGTGGCGTATCCCAAAAGGATTGAGCAACGCCGTCCTTTATGCTTTAGTGTTTATTACCTTACAAGGACAATCAACTGAATGCGTATGCGCGGCGTGCAATTTCCTAGCTAGAAGAGAGCACCAAGTTCGGGTTTGTTTTGCATTTCTAACGGCGCTCCCTTTGACTAGGATGGTCTGGTTGAGAGAACCCTCTATTGGAATGACTGCCCCTTAGTGGTGAGAGTGGCGAATCTCCTTCAGGAAAACTTCTATAGGCTGATGAGAGCCTATTCAAGCTGTGCTCCTGCCTCAAGCTACCGACCCAAAATATTAGGTTGTCACATAAGTTCTGTCCGATCTTCGACGGCAACTTTACGGTGGGTGTAACATCTCAGCAAAAAATAATGTTTTTTAATCAGAGTAGGAGCCGTTGCAATCAAGGTACTTCTGCCAGCGACATACAGAGGCACTAGTTCCATTCCGGAAGAAATCTGAATTCCTAGAAACAAAGAGACACTTAAAGACAATTTCGATATCTGATTCATTGGAAGATTTTTCCTCTTGAGTAAGCCATCAAGATGTTTGAAAAGGTGAAAGCCCGACAGGGCTAGGTCAGGTGAATAAGTCCAGTTGGGTGGTAGTCCAAAACGGTCCTTGTTTTCGAGGTCCACATCTTCAACATGAAACTTCTGGTACTATCCGCGCACGGTGCGTTCTTTAGCAGAGTCCTCTCTTGATGCCATCTTGATTTATTTATTTGCCTCACTCACACTCTAGCCAAGCTTGAACTCATGAAGCACTAATACCCGGATGTGCATTTTCCCATGCTTTCGACCAGCACCTAAAACAATGCATAGCTTACGACTTTTTAAAAAGAATATGCTAAGTTTTATAGAGCGAAACAAACGCTACAAAATAGTATACATCTTGTATGCATTTACTTTCTGAAGATCCATGAAGAAACAATCAGAAAGTAACCTGATCAGAAACGGACAGAACTCATGTAAGAACCTAATAGAACGGGAGCGTTCAACGGGATGATTGTCTATCTGATGTCCCTTGAATGGCGAGGGTCCAGCACATGCTGGGAATCTGGCGCAGGTGCGTTACTCTGAATTCCGTCGCCTAGGCCTCCGCGACCGCCGCGTGCGGTCTCCCCGCGACGCCCGACGTCCATTGTGCGGTTTTTTGTCGCACAATACCTGCCCGTAACGTGTTTCCATATGTTTCGGGTGTTATCTTTCGCGTCGTCGAGCCGGTATCGCGCCGGCGAAATCCCGTTTGGGAGCCACGGCCACGGCGGGCCGCTGCGCCCGCTGGCGCCGCCCGTTCTGGCGGGCGCTGAGGAGCGCTTCTCGCCATCGGGCTTTTTCCACAGCCATACAGCCCCATTCCTGAAGAGATCGTGCTGTTAGCCCGAGGCTCATCTCACGGCAGCGCCAATTTCCGCCGCAATGTTTGTGATTAGTTCCGTTTTCGTCGCACTGAACCTGCCCAGCTCAGCCGACCTAACGCAGACTTGTAAACTGCATGTGTGGGCAGATATGGGTCACGTCTCTTATAGTTTCCTGCTAGACTTTTCAAACCTTTTTTGTTGCTGAAGAGGACGTCGCAAACTAGGCTGCAGCAACATGCCGAAATTTTCCCGCATACATTCTTATTTTCTTATGGATATTTGGATAAACAACTCTGCTTAATATACTACGCCCAGCTCGGGCTCTAAATCTTCGTCCCTCATGAGCCGATTGGTAAACAGAATTCAGCTACCGAGTATTGACACTTCTCATATCGTCTCATCTCACATGCGTGTCGTCACCTCTATCTCAGGCCTGTGTGCCTACTCAACAGAGGACAAGGCCTGTTTTTTTTCAAAAATACCCTCCACTTGATGATACTTTGGCATCGGAGCTGTTAGGTAGATCTTTATCTATGAGAAACGCTGCGCAGTCGGTAGAGACCTGATTTCTCGTGAAACCACCAATCGATCGCCCTAGTCCAGGTCAGACTTCAACCTCTCCTGGGTCGACGATTCCATTCTAGTCTTGTCTGGGAACGAAGAAACTCTGACTTGTCTATTTGCTGGCCGCTTCAAAGTCATTTTATAAACCAAACACGCTTTTGATTCTCCCCATCCCCCTCCCCCGACATCTCGCAAAGGAAGAGTATATGGAGAGAGAATAGAATTTATGAATACGTACATATTATACCCAAACAGAAATTAACCACGCCGTCCTTTAGTTAATGTTGCTTAACGATGTACTTCTCTCCGCGTTTAGCATTCATAGAGGTTCTGCACAAGATACTCAGATTTTACAAAAAACAACAGCGTTGACCTTCCTTTCCACAGTAGTACCTAAAAATTACCATCCAACCCGAATATCGAATTTACATGCAAGGATGAAGAAGGGAGATGACGTAATGAACTCTGCAATGACCATTTCTCTAGTAAATACTGCGACCTCTTCCAGCTCTTAACAAATCTTATTAGACGTTTTATTTCTGCCTACGTTTCGCCGCCTTCGCCTTTTTCGAGAATGTTGAACGATGCTCGTCTACGGCCCGAAGAAGGCGTAGTATTTGTCATGGTCAAAACGTCAATATTCATAAAAAGTCTAATTTTAATACTTCTCATTTACTCCGAAAACATGAAAATTTCTGAAATGGAGACTAGAACGGCTGTTAATCGAGCAGAATATTTCAAGAACATTTAAGATGCTGGCCACAATGCCACCGGCAGAACTAGAGTGACTTTGGCGCGATGGTGCGCAGGTACAGATCAATGCCTACAGTCATGCGGTGCTTCAGTCAAGCTTCCTTTGACGATCATTTGTCGTTTTCATCGTTATTATGTTCGCAGTTTGCGGTGTCGACGATGTATGCCTCGTACTGAAATCGCAAGTGCCATGTGAAAAGGTAAAAAGGCGACCCTGTCTTGACGAAGTCAATTGTGTCAGTGTTGCTATGTCTCTTATTTATTTATTTATTTATTGCACCTGTTTGTGCGCTTTATAAAAAGGAACGTCATGAACTAAGAACATAACTTTTTACGGGCTTAGGTGCTTCTCGATTCGTTTCCTTTCTCTGATGTGAATTTTACTGATTTGTGACGCCGTAGAGAAAGCAAGCTCTTATTGGAAGATATCAAATGTAGTGACTTCGATATGGAGGAGACATTAGGGATGATGGGATGAAGATGATGGTGAGATAAAGAAGACATGATTTTGATGATTGAATCCTTCTGTGCCGACGCATATCTGTAATGGCACATTGTTGAAGAGATTTTAAGTAGACGTAGAAGATTGGATTGATGGGCACTTGGAATTTATTTAGTAGAGATTCAATACTATCATAAGCTCAAGAAGTAGGTGAGCATTAAAAAAACTGACGAGATTTTCTGATGCGAATTACAAGCACTATTGATTGTGAGTGATAGATAGAGAAGCATACCGTCATATCATGCTTATCCGGTGTTCTTATTTCTGTGCAAAACAACTGCCGTTTGTTGTTCTAACACTGCTGAAATCTTACTAATTTTATTAAATTATGTAGTTTCATATAGCGCTTAAAAAGGGCGGCTTGCTCGTTCAGCATGCAGTGTATTGCATGTGTAGTCTATCGGACGTGCTCCACTACTATACTGAGGGTGACCCAGTCGCGGAGTCCGTGAATGAATTGAATTCAGTTGGACTCTACGACGAGGATCTTTACTTTACGACTAGGCTTTTCCTAGAAATTTTCCCGGAAAGTGACTAGCGCAGTGTAGAGAATGATTTTGAGACTTCACCAAGCATTTTATTATAGCTTCGAGTATCTCTGGTAGTTATATAGATTTTAGTATTGCGCCTGACCAGAAAGTTAAGAGCACAAAGGAACAATCGTAACGTGAACCTCTGTGCCAAGAATATACCAACCGCACCAACCTATCGTGGACAGCTCAGCCTAAGATGCCTAACCACTGGTCTGGAGTTTACCCGTTCATCTATAAGCCATATTCGTTTACGTCTCGAAGAGAAAAACGTTTCGTGGGCGTAGCAAAGTACCGAAGCACCGTGGAACGAAAAGCGTCGCTATGAAATAGAATGGTTAGCATCCTACACCATGCTAAAGCCACAGAAAAAAGAACGCGAATTCGTGTCCTTTTCCGCATAGCTCACGTAGACGTTCGTCCGAGAATAATTAAGTGGACAAACAAGTCTTGTCTCGCATTTCTTCACACAAATAATGATCCGTCAAATTATGGAACGCAGCCACCAATTATGCTTCATGTGCCCTGAAGGCGGTAGGCACGGCTGAGTGGCGTTTTTATCCTAACGTTCAGAAAAATGTGCCATTCTCCGTTTTCGTAGAGCCCCACTCCACCCTACCTCACAGTTAGGCACGATTACCCCGTTGTAATGGTTAATTCGTTTCATAATATATAGGGCGTATAGGGAGCATTTCGAATATGGGCGTAGGGAGCATTTCGTAGTCGGCTCAGGGGGCATGGCATCCGCATCCGACTCCAGGTTCTTGGCTCGGATTTACCGCTTAGGCCAACCACACAGACCAACCGCATTCTATCACTTCGGGGTCGGGAATCGGTACCAGACTTGTCTACGAAGGATAGCGCCCTGACGTGCTCATTGGTTGTGGTCAACACAAGTCACTTACTAGTCGAAATACGCATTCAAATTGTCTCCACGAGTTCACATGGAAGCAGCAGAGATAGACTGCGTGGCGCACCTCGAAAGGAATTGATGTTCTGTCCCCCTCCCCGTCATTTAACACTTTTTTCCCTTCTTCTTTATACACTGCAGTTGCTATTCGTCTTGTCTAGAATTGTTAATCCGAACGCCTTGTGGAGGCTGATAATTCAGCTTTTAATCCGTGGCAGAAGGAAGCAACTTATTAGCATCTTTGAGAGAGTTCGGAATGCTCATGCCTGTGCTACCTATATTTTTAAAAAATCGAGTTTCTACTTCAAAAGTAGAGAATTTACTGCGTAATTAGGTTGACTTATGTTGTGAAAGTAAAAGGATGAAAAGGAAATGCTGATAACATCTTTTAAAGAACCCCTTCAATACGAATCCCGCTGGCCCGTAGTGCTTCTTATTGCATCGTTGAAAAACGAAAAATTGGAGCTGGATGGATTCCTGTGCTAGAAATTCTTTTAGCTAAGAAATCTCAGCGAATACAATTTGCCCATGGCAGTGCATTAAGACCTATTTCATGTCGCTTGCATTTGTTGATATTTTTTACTAAAAGGATCAAGACAGAGCAAGAACTGCGTAGAACTGAATCCACATAGAAAATCTTTGACGTTTCCTTCTTGCTATATTACTGCAACAATCTAAGTAAAAAGTGTGCTTGACTTTGCATGGAGTTGCAGGTGCAACGTTGAGAATCGTTGGTGTGATCCTCTAATCAGTCTGCTTATCACACGATCTTACTCATGAATAGCTGATAAGCTACTGATTATACTGAATCTGCAGATTGTGCAGTTCAAAATGAAATGGTCATAAACTCAAAAAATGTTCATTCTTTTTTTAATTTGCCGGTACACTCTACCTTTATCGGTCCTTTCCGCTTTAAATTTAACATCTCGCCGCTGTAGTTTCTTTTCTAATTACTAAGTGGTTTCAGTGGAAGTTAACGTTGTTATCTCGATACGGTCTCTAAAGTAAACGGTGTTCCTGCACTTCGGAATGCAATTTGCTGTAACGGATTAGCCCTGCCTTCTATAAAAGACCACTAACAAAGAGAGAGTTGCAGCAATCTTCCAGATGGCTAGAGTTTGAATCGGTTTGCATCAAGAGATTTGCTCGAGTTTTTTGTTGATTTAAAAAAAGGGCGCGTGTAGCGCAGTCGGAGGAGGTGCGACTGTCGCGTGCATCCGATACCAGGTTCCTGGTTCGGATTTTCCGCCCAGCCAACCAAGCCTTCCATCCCTCCGGGGTCGGTGAATTGGTACCAGACTTTTCTGTGAAGGATAGAGCGCTGACTTGTTCATCGGCTGGCCACCGCAAGTCATTGTATGGCCAAATACGCATTCATGTCGCCTCCACGACATCCCTAAAAGTAGAATGCGCTGGCGCATCCCAGAAGGGATTGAGTAACGCGTCCTTTATCCTTTATCCTTATCCTTTTTTAAAAAGAAATTTCACTAATCACAACATACTATCCGGCCATGTTTACAGGACTAGTAAATACGCGCTAGACTTGCCGAACAGCAGAGTTAGCATAGGCCACGATGCCACCCGGTGGTACCGTTCGCGGCGCATCCAGTAGTCCTAATTGGTGCCGTCCTGTGTCCAGTCTAATCATTTTTCTTCAGCTCGTGCTGGCAGCAGAGTTATTTGTGTGTCATAGGGATGTCAACCGGTCACTGAGGAAGAACATCCCGCGCAATGCTTGAAGAAATGAGCGTATTGTTGCCATGGCAAGGCTGTTACATCTGAAAGACGCAGCTGCAGTGGTAGTACTTGTCCCCAACGACGACCGGATCGACAGGTCCTAATGAATCGGATGCGGGTTCATTGCGATTCCTGCTTCCTTCCTCTCTTATGGTCAGTCCCAAGCGGCACAACACACCAACAATTTTGTCCGCCGTTTCCTGCTCTTGGTGTGCTTGTTGAAACTTTTGTTAGCCGTTGCCACGTTGGCCAATCTTTATTCAGCGCTTGCTTCCTTTATGGAAGATCTACAACCGGTCAGTTTTACTTTTCAATAAGTGAAGATCGGGAGTTGAACTGTTTGAACTTTCTATGGATGATTCTGTTACAGATGCTATTTAAGTGGATTCTTCACTCTTTTGGCTGCGCAATTTAAACCCTTCATTCGCTGCGCTCTACTTTGTCGCATTTTTCATTATTTTTATAGTTATTTAAACGGCAAGTAGTTCTACCAGTAGTTAGTATAGAATGTGTTGTAAACATAAAACACCACGGTTGAGTGCTGATGAATCCACAACGATACCACAGATGTAGTTTTAAGCAGCTTTTGTGGTCTGTAGTCATAGACACCTTGCCCAAAAACTATTATATTTTAGAGGCGGGTTCGAGTCCCTCCTGGTCACATGAAATCGTACTTGAAGCGGCTTAAAAATCCTTAATTAGCCGCTTTATGGATAGGTTGACTAGCGGGACCAGTTAGGTCAGGGCGCGTGTAGCGCAGTCGGAGGAGGTGCAGGCTGTCGCGTGCTTCCGATACCAGGTTCCTGGTTCGGATTTCCCGTCCAGCCTAACCAAGCCTAACATCCCTCCGGGGTCGGTGAATTGGTAGCAGTATTGCAGGGGAAGGACAAAGGGCTGACTTGTTCATCGACCAGCCACTGCAAGTCATCGCATGGCCGAGTACGCATTCAAATCGCCTTCGCGACATCCCACAGAAGTAGAATCCGCGGCGCATCCCACAAGGGATTGAGTAACGCCGTACTTTGTCTTTTATCCTTATCCTTATAGTTAGGGTAGATAAAAAAGAAAATTCAGATCCATCCCAGTCAAAGGGGGCACATTGTGTTCTTACTCACACTCCTAGTAGTCCCTTCCTAGTAGCTGACCAAGACCTTTACCTTCTGCTCCATGATATTGACGGCTCTTGGACAGTTTCAAGTGAGGTGGCGATGTGGCGTAATAGTGCAGACAAACTGTGACCTTAGGGTTACCACATCCCGACTAGGATATATCCGAAAATTTCTTTGTTTTCATTTCGGAGAAGCATCTGTGATACTTAGAGAACTCAGGCGCTTTCCCTTTTGAGATGAAGCAGCTTACGATTAGTCTACGATCAGAAATCGCTATGGAAGCATACCTGCATTTTTGAATTAATTTTTACTTTTTCTTCTGTCTATTTCTTGCATTTTGCTGTTATATTGTAAACCGTATATATTATGACTCAACTTTGATCAAAAGTTAGGATTTTTATAAAGGGCCTTGGATTAAATAAAATATGTGCGCTTTATTCGCTGGCAATCTTTCCTAAAATACAACAACGAGTGAGTATTTTCAACTTTACGAATGCTTCTGTTATATTCGGTTTCATGTTCTATTTTTATTGATATTATTAGGTTCCTGCAAAAGTTATTGGACGTATGGGACAGCAAATACTTTATTTTACCATATTTGAACAAGGGCAGCGGGTCTCTAAACAGGTACTATTCACAAGTCGGTCTTCCTTCGATTACTTCTACGATTATCTAGGCTTGAATGGTTTTCCTCCAGAACGGTAGAATGCGGGTCTTGGGAACACCTTGAGTGCCACCTCGATGTCGTTGCGGGCTGTGAAGTGTAGGCCATTCGAATGGTGTTGAGTGATGGGGAAGAGATAGTAGTCGGAGGGAAGTAGATTTTGAGGATGTGGTGAGTAGTGAGAATGGTGCAACTGCACATCGATAGCTCAGCCTTCATCGAACTTCTTCTAGCTGCCCCTATAACGCCTTGAGATTCGGCAAAAGCACAGATCTGTTTTTTCGAGGCGTTTGGAAGGTGTTCTGCCTGATATGGTCAGTTCTCTAGACAAGGTAGTGGGCCTTATAGCTGATTTTAGGCTTCTAAGCAAGCGCGATTAGATCGGCGAGCGAGCCACGGGAGCGTTTTAGTGTGGGCGCAGAAAGGGCTAAGTCGGTCCAGTGTTCCATGTGGCGTTGGACCAGTACGTAGAGTACAAATCGCCCGAATTTTCGGTTCTTGTCATTCAACCTCTAATAGCGAAGTCCTTGCTTATGTAACAGCAACAGCCTGGAAAACTAAGCTGTCACCTGCTGGCTAACCCGGAAATCCAGCGAAGTTTTCTCGCGCTTCCCAGCGGACGACTATGCGCTCTTCATGTCGCCTCGTTCGCGCTTTTTGCGAGAGTAGAAGCCTGGATCTGATATGGCCGTTCGCGGCCGTATCATCTCCTTAAAGTGCTGCTGCTATAGCGATCGCGCGAAAATCCCGTTCGCTGGCGAGCTCTGGGAAGAGATCGAATCGACGATATGTGCTGCAGCAGCTATACGTCAGCTCTGCTCGGCCTCGCTAATCAAAACCCGATCGCTCTTGCACTGGTGTTTTCCGGGCGATCCTTTTATTTCACCGTAAAATAGGGGAGTTTCCGTCGGTTGGACCTGACTAGGAGATTTGGTCAGTTGGTGAATAACACACGTGGAACTGCGACTTTTATCTTTTTAATGACACGTAAAAAACGTGATAAGAGTTGGATCGGTAACTCTACAGCTGTGGGCTTCATATCTTCAATCTTCACGCAACAGCTAATGAACCCTACACTTTTAATTCAACGGCTGCTCGTAGCGCGATAGGAAGAGGAGTGGGCTGTCGTACACACTTCAAATCGGTAAAAAGCTTGGAGCCTTCAGAGGCCAGCCAAGCTCTACATCCTTCGGGATCTCTAATCATTTCCTGGCTTCCCTTGCTAGACTAAGTCACTGGCTTTTCTATCGGGTGCCCACTGAAAGTCTTTACACTGATCAAATGTGCATTCCAATTGCCTCTTCGACATCCATAAAAGAATAATGTGGGACGCATCAGGCACAGGAACCGGGCAGAGCGTGTCACAAACATTTTTGTCCTCACATCGTGGTGTATCACCTGTATTCACCTGTCATCCTGTTGATCATCGAGTTGCTCGAGCTGCTCTCCTGTCGCGTGCCAGAGTGCTCCAGTGGATCCTTATCGCTCGTTGGTGGGGGTCCTGGTGTTTTCTTGACATCGCGCAGAATCCAGTCTGTAACGGTTCTCGTACAGCGGGTGTCTGCGAGGGGCATTACGTGGTCGGTACACCTAATTTTTGACAACTTGGCCCACGCGACAGCGTCTCCGATCTTCGAACGTCGGCGAAGCTCGGAACTCCGAAGGCCTTCTCTCACTAGCGTGAGTCGTGCCATTCCGAGCATCGTCTCGATTCCACGCTGCGCGACGCTGATTGTGCTCATCCTGCTTTCGTATAACCCTGGTCTCTGAGGCAGAACAGTGGAGTCGAATAGGTGGGCACGGAGTCGCACATTTTTCGTCTTCTTCACGACTTCGACCTCTTGAAAGCTCCCCAAGCCGTCCGTTTGCTGCTGCCCAGCACCGGCACTAGGTCGTTGGCCATGTTGTCTTCGCGACCCAGATACTCGTAGCTGGAGCATTCGGAGATGTTCGTTCCGTTGAGCGAGAATGGGGCGTCAGAAACGTGTCCGTTCTTCGTGAGCGAACATATCGTATCAAAACTGGTACATATTGTGAACCATGCACCTGATGACAATGAGAAACGTGAGCAAAGCTGTTGGTTGTCTGGAGACTAGGTTGGCATTGTGTCACCAAGTGTGATTTCCTATATCTCGACATCCACTGATTGAAAACCGAAAACGTTAGCAGTCGTTTATTAATAAAAACGGAACTATCGGCAGATAGATAGAACCAACAACGTTCAGAATTTTGTCTTTTAATAAATTATCCCAACTAACTTCTAAATTGTGTGAACCTCACACGGTAGGAGGCCTGATATGGCATACCACTACAAATTCCTGATGCACTGTTCCGTTTCGCCCTCAATCTAAATATTCAAGACTTCCATACTTCTGACGAATTGCAAGACCTGCTCCTTAAGATCAGAACAACTAGGTACCTTAGGCTTTTTAGCAGGATACTCTACCGTTTGTTGTCAACTAACTCGTATAATTTTCCACTGATTATTCTAGTTTAAATCTTGCGTTTTGAATTTTTTTTTAATTTTTTTTTTTTTGGTAGCGTTGTACCACAAGAATATAAAGCTAAGCTAGCTAAGCAAACTAAACTACTAACATATAAATAAGACCACCAATTTTATTGTATTACGAGATTTAGAGATAAAGAATGGCGTATGACAATCACCGTTTTTTGTTGCGCCAAGCATTCTACTCCTATGCGATATCATGTAGGAAATTTGAAAGCGAATTGGGCGTATACAGACTTGCGGTGGCCAGGGGGCTAACCAAGTCAGTGTCTTGTCCCGATGAGGCGAGCCTGATAGCAGTTCAACGAGCGATGTTAGGCTTATCTTGTGTGTAAGGAGGTCCGTGCAATGCACCTCGATTAGTTGCGCACGCAACAGATGTGCACTCCTTTGACAATTTTGCCTCTCGCTCCACCTTATCTCAGCATGCTTGCTTTAGGAAACTAGGAAAAAGCTAGGAGAGGAACTTAAGTCCATTCCTGTCTGACGATGAGTCGAACCGTACAATACATAGCTGAAAAATACGATAGATGTTGGCGTTAGTGGCGTTTCTTTTGAATACGATGTGAATACGATCCATTCCTTTCGAATACGATGTGCGTGTTAGCAGGTGGCGCAGACTGTCGCATGTATCCCACTCGAAGTTCTTGTCTCGGGCTTCCGCCCATGCCTACTTAGTGAATTTGTCCCACAATCATCTGGGAAGGGAAAAGCGCTGAGATGGATTTCAAGTGGTCGTCGCAATTTACTGTAGAGGTCAAATACACATTCAGGTTGCCTCCACGACTTTACGCAGAAGTAGAATCCGCGGCGCATCCTAAGAGGGAATGGTTAAAGCCGCCCTTTATCCATTATCCCCATCCTTATCTCTGGATGGACCACGCGCGCTATTCATCACAATGTCTTCGAGCCTGTTGAAGTGTTTTGTCTCAGAAGGAACTGATGATGAGATGGTGAACATTATAGCGTGCCATCCTTTGTAGACAGCAATTCGTCGACTCCGAAAGGGAGTAGAGCTTTTTTGGCCCCGACCCGGAACCAGCCAATGATCGATGCATCATGGTATCAAGCTGGCCTTTTGCCTACTGCGCCACGTCCACTTTCTTCCTTGTTACCCGAAAGCTTTAGTTAGTGTCTAAAGGCCATAGAATACAACGAGGCAAGAGATCTCTTCCTCCTTTATTGTGAAAAATTACGAATTATGCAAACGTGAAGCAATAATTTTTTAAATTAAATAAGTAAGAAGTCGTATCTTTTATCTAGGGTGCGTGTGACGCAGTCGTAGGAGGTGCCAGCTGTCGCGTTACCAGCTTGCTGGTTCGGATTTCGTCAACCATGCCTTCCATCCCTCCGAGGTCGGTGAATTGGTATCAGACTTGTCTGGGAAGGATAAAGCGCTGACTTGTCCATCGGCAGACCACTGCAAGTCATTGTATAGACCGATTCCTCCTCGATTCGGTCATCGGATAGGTCCTTTATCATTTATCCTTTATGTAGAGCACATTATTTTTTTGCCAGTTTCTTTGATTTGTTTTTACATCAGAGCGGTTGGTTCCACCTAAAACACTTAGAAAGCGGACTTGCGCAAAAATAGTGGCGCTTTCCTCCACGTCGGGTATTCATAGTGCTCTCGCCGTCGGTGGCTTTGGAGTGTGACGGGCGTTTTTGATGGTCGACGGTTTCGTGGATGCGTTTAGGAGGGAGAGAGAAGGCGAACAAAAGGCGGCGGCGCTTGTACGGCGGGATGTATGGAAATGAAACCTGCGCTCGCCCGTGGACGCCATCGTCTACGCGATGAAGTGCTCGCACCCGGGGATCCCAAGAGAGTGAGCGGACGCACGGTACCCATAGACCTCGTCATCGCCGTCGTCGTCGTCAACCGGTGTGTCGGTCAGCTATCGAGTCCGAAACGGGAAGTGTCCATCCGCCGCGTTTATGGCGAGCTGGAAAAGTGTGATGGATGTGAAGGAAAATACAGCTAACGGACCACTGAGTGTACGATCGGAGACTCACGAAGAAATCGCGCAAAAAGGCGAGGAAAGGCGTCGAAGTATTTAGGTGCTCGGCTTCTAGGCTCTAACTTCAGAATGGTTCAATCTAGCACGAGGGAATTCAAGAGGGTAATCACTAACGTGAACAGTTCGGCTTACTTAATATCGCTGATTCGCTGAGCTTCATGGTTGCATATTTTTTCTCAGGAGTGAAACTCGAAATCGCAAAATATTAAGTAAAAGCCTACCTTCCTACTGCTGGCAGGTTTTCTTTATTAATTAACATTTTTCCCTTATTTTTTTCAAAGTTTCGATCAGATCTTGCAATGGGTTAAGAAATGAGCTCACTCTTACCAGTAGCTACTAGACATTGGATCCGACACCGATTTTCCGGATAATCGGATGATTCGGATAGGCCATTTTTTCAAACCCCGGATCTTCGGATGATTCAGATGAGGGCAATTTCGAAAACCCCGGATCTTCGGATGATTCAGATGAGGGCAATTTTAGAAATCCCGGATCTTCGGATGATTCAGATAACGCCATTTTCGGCCGAGCCGGATTTCGGATATCCGAATCGGATACAACCGGTTAAGTGATATATTAAAAGCACGCAACCTCTTAAACACGGAACGCATCAGTAACTCCGCGTTTATTTCCTTGACCAATTGAAGTCACGAGCGCGCAAAGCAGCTTGGAGCGCCTCACCTTGAATTAGGCGTTTATATGCCCTGGTAGAAAGGCACATGAATGCCCAGTTACATTATATCTGGCCTAGTTTATTTCACCAATGAAGCGGAACACACCAGCGCTACGTAAAAGATGTCGTATTTAGCTGCCTTACGAGGGGAGCCCTCCACAGAGCTATTTTGCGCTTCCAGAACGGACAAAAACAGCTTTAAGACCCCAAAGAGCCAATACCAACGCGGCTCGTAGCGCAGTGGATAGCGACGTTGCTCCATGAGAGGGAGGTAGAGGGTTCGACTTTTCTGCGCTGCTGCATCTTTGCATTACAACTTATTGTTTGATTTGAGCGATTCTGACATCTGCATCATTTTGGATGTTTGCTGTGCAGTGTTTCCAGATGTATGCCATGCCGTGAGAGCAACTTTGTTGCCACTTGCTTATTACTGACCGGTTTTTTAACCAAAACTCAATTGGAAAGCTGTTCAACATAACGATGTATGAACGTTTAAAATCAGTGATACACAGACACAAAGTGCATGAAACATAAGCACTGGTCACAATACGAGCAGCGCATAAAGGCTACTGGCTCCTCACAGTTTGCTTCCATTTATGGACAAATGAGATCGGCTCCATAAGCGAAATCCAACTGAAGACGTTCCCTTTCCTCTGAAACAAGAGTTCCAGCCGAAAACGTTATCATGTGCCCACTGCTTGCCAGCCTTTAGACGTCTATCAGTTCATTTTGCTGATCCCAACCTTCTGGTTTTCCACCACTTCCAGCCGTTCGTCTTCGTTAACTTTAAGTTGACGTGCTTCGAAATCCTTGGGTATGCCAGCCATCCGTTCGATCAGGTTGGTGTCATTCCCATGAAGGCTGCTTATCTAAAGGTGGATCCACACTTCAGCGTGAGCAAGTGGATCACCACTCGAGCATCGGCGACTTCGTTGGTGTTAGGTTTTAGAGAACCTCCAGCAGACCTCTGATTTCCAGATGACAGGCAAAGATGAGTGTATTGATGCCGTTCAGGTCAAATTCCGGGATCCACAGATCTTCTCGTTTTAACCACATGTGACGTCACATCATGATCTTCCTTGAAACTTCGAGCAGGCTGGTTTTACCCGAGGTCATTGGCTGATGTATGGAAACAGACTGAGAGGAGCCTGCAGCACTTATACCCTGCCCATTGTGTCCAGTGCTGCTTTATGCACGTTGTACCTTTGTATCACTTGTATTGAATATTTATACATCATCATGTTGAGTACCACAGCATGCAGCTGGAAAGTGCGCAGAAAATATCGGAAAATGGTATAGACGTCAGAATCCCTCAAATCTCAACCAATCATTTAAGAAGCAGGAATGCAGCAACGCATTAGGATCGAACCCCCGACCTTCCTCCCATGAAGCATCGTCACTACCCATTGCGCTCCGAGCTGCTTGCCGGCAGAGGCATCGCGGTCGTACAAAAACCCAAATTCGTGATGCGCCGTTCAATTGTGACTTCAAGAACCCCCACTCCTTGGGTTTAACGACTTGGCAAAAATGAAACACATTTTATGCTAATTGAGGGGTGGCGATTATTCCTATTTAATAGGATGACTCCCTCTCCCCGTTCAGATATACACTATCAGACCCTTTCCTTGTGAAAGAATTCCCGCCAAATGATTGCAAATCTACCCGAAAAAGTCAGGTTATCAATGGCGCAGAGTTTGCCAGCAAGGCGCGCTAACCTCCTATTATCCGATTTTTATCCGATTTTATCCGAATCATTGCGTTTTTCAAAACCCCGGATCTTCGGATGATTCAGATGAGGGCAATTTTGAAAACCCCGGATCTTCGGATGATTCAGATGAGGACAATTTTAGAAACCCCGGATCTTCGGATGATTCAGATGAGGGCAATTTTCGACCGAGCCGGATTTCGGATAATCCGAAACCGGATAAATCCGGCCGGATATCCGAAAATGCATGATTCGGATCCCATGTCTAGTAGCTACCGACAAGCTCAGCTTTACATCTCGTTCTCGCTCCTGTCTTTCTCGCTGTCTTTCTTCCAAAACTGCTCTTATCGTTTTTTGTCCCTCTAATTACCCTTCTGCTGTTATAGAAATGGGGCACTTTTGTTTTAGGAATTTTTGAATGCTCCTTTAGCATTCTTCCGTTACGACCTTCACTTTGAATTCTCGTCATGATTAAAAGTGTTGGTGATGTCTGCTATGAGATGAAATTTTCTAACGCATTGAAGCTCCTAAGAACAGTAAAAGAAGTGATAGAAAGCTTGCGAGGAGCATTCAAGGTATAAACGCGGAACAAATAAACCCATTCGTATTTTCTTGTTTTTCATTCCACTTCCTTAGGATATCGTGGAGGCAATTCGAATGCGTGTTTTGCCTAAACTGATCTGCAGTAGCCAGCCGGTTGGCAAGTCCATTCAACTTTGTTTTATCGCAATAGAATAGACTGATAGCATTCTATCCTTTCCATACAAGGATGGTACTTAGCGAGACCGGAGGGATGGAAGGCTTGAATGGCCTCCGCGAAAATCCGAACGTAGAACTTGGAATTCGGACGACGGGGCCTC
>CANDYH010001113.1:0-17895 GCA_947396885.1 Heligmosomoides polygyrus polygyrus | reverse complement strand
AATCGATATTTTAGCCTAAAGTCATCGATATTTTCAATGTCGGCGGTGAACAGGATATTATGCAGCTTCGTTCGGGACCCAGGTATCCACAACGACTTTCTCGCAAAAAAATAGGATTGAAGTTGTTCGGAGGCTTAACGCGTGTTCTTCCAGAAAGCTCTTTAACGCAATAGAGCCAAACTCGACGAGGAAATGGGAGACGAAAGATCAGTCCGGATTCTACGTCATTCCTTATGTGATAAGCGCAGATTATGGTATGCCCCACCAAACAGAGATTAGTCCCTCGATTTTACAGCTATTCAGTTAATGGGGCATTTCAAAAGTAAAAAGATGAGTTTTCAAAATTTCAAAAGTACAGCTCTCACGCCCGAACAACAAATGCTGCGTAGCTGAAGCGACGCCTCGCTAGTGGTCATGGTTTGATAACCTGTTTCTTCATTCACTACAACAAGCAAAAACTAAATAAAAAGGAAAAAACAAAAGATACTCTGCTAATAACGACAGAACTTAACTTGTTTTCTGACTCAGTTACCCTTAACGTTTTAGGCACTAAGACGAGCACAATAACTGCGGCGATGCAGTCAATCGCAGAGAACACTTGCATTCGCTTCAAAGCTCGTGATAACGAACCCGACTACGTGGAAATTCAGAACATTAAGGGAAAAGGGTGAGTGCCTAAAAACCCTAGATAGCTAGATAACTAGAAGGCAAGAGGCAGAAACCCAGTTCGCCAACAAAATCTGTCACCTTAATGCTCTTCTTCCACTGTAACGGCATTCAAGGATTCAGAGATTTAGAGGCGTTGAGCATTTTACGTGATAAAATGAGAAGGATTCCAAATGTGAGCTTATGCGACTCACAAGAATGGAACTGTGGGTAAATGATTGAGATCTAAGGCTAAAAGATAATCCATCAAGTGCTGATCAATTTCCACAATATTTCTTCATCAAATATTTGGTTTTAAAATTCAGATGCAGTGCGTTCGTCGGACATTCACCTGGCAGCAATCCTGTGATGCTTGAAAACAACAGCGAAGCAACGTAAGTTAGCTCTAGAGCTTCTTATTAGTATCAGAGCAACTGGCTTGCTACAAAGCGGGTATGACTGGCTGGCGCCGCTTTGTATAGCACGTCGAAAAATGTTTGGTGGCAACTGAACGGAGCGCTATGACGATTGTCCCCAGGGGATCCCGTGAGGACAGTTACTAGCACTTTCACGACATCGACTCCGAATATCAAAACATTCAATGCTGTCCTTCAATCTACTTCCAAGAGAATCTTAGTCACTTGGGGCGATGTTCCTTAAATTTTTAGATTGTTTCTGAGAAAAACACTGTGCATCCTAGCTCCTCAACGGGAAATAGTTCAGAATTTTAGGAACGAGGTTGACGAAGAATAACGCCTGGCGCCGAGTGGTTTTTTTGTGGGATCAGTCATGTACTACACTTTTGTGGGACATCAATGGTGCAATCTGTATGCGTAGCCTATATGATGAGAAGCGTAGTGTGCCCGACGAAGATGTAAGCACATTTCCGCACAAATGCTGCAAATTCCCGGACCCTAGAGATTGGAAGGTTTGGTTGCCCTGGACAAGTTCCGAACCAGGAACGTTAATTGGGGCGCTACGCCAGGATTGTAAACACGGAGAATATCCTTAACAGATCTATATTAGACAACGTCTGCCTTGTTTATTAACGTCAAATTCATGCGATTCTTATGAAGGAACCATTCAGATGTTTGAGACACGACCTCGTTATTCACGAGTTGCTGCATGTGATCGGCTTATGGCATGAACACCAGCGCATCGATAGGGACAAGTACATCCAAGTCATCTACTCTAACATTGCCCCAGGTGAGCAGCACAAAACTCAGGCACGCTGGGAGGTTTTAAAAGCTAGACGTGGTCACACGCCGAAACGAAGTCAAAGGAGAGTGCAGTACGACATACTCAAAGGCAGAGCATTACATTCCGACGATCAGCAAAATCTTAAACGTTTCTAGCCCTGATTCCGTCGAAATCAATGGCGTTAGAAGGAAATTTCTAGTGGCATTAGATCTACAACCACTTTCAAACTTATTAATAGCGTATCTAAGACGAGGACATTCAGACGACTGGAGCCAATTCGCCTTTGTCGGCAAAGATTTTGGAGCCACCACCTATGACCTTCCCTATGATTATACGTCAATTATGCATTACGGAAAAACGGTGTTCTCGAGCACTGGAGGAATTACCATGCAGACACTGGATCCCAAATACCAAGTAAGTATCAAGCGACAGCATTCATATAAACAATATCTTGTGAAAAGCATTTTTGAGATTTGTAGTTTTACGGCAACGTAACGTTCGCTCAGCGCTACCAATGACTTTTACTTACGAACGCTCCAATTCAGTGCTAGGTGCACGCTTCGCAGTCAGGTCCTTCTTTATTGGATTACTGATTTCGAAAATGACATTACCTTGCACTTCCCGACTGCATTCTCTACCTGTGCTATGTAGTCTTAAACCATGAAACAGAATATTTCGTTCGACTGCATGCGTTGTGTAAACGAGATGCCCCGCTATCCCTTGCTATTATGGTGATCTTCGGAAGGTCAAGCGTTGAACTCTCTTGGACCGCCCGTGCGAAAAAGGGCTAAGCAAAACGTTGACTTTTTGGACACCCACTGATTAGTTCATTTCAAATTTCAGGACATAATTGGAACCGCAAAGGAGCCATCAGCAAACGACTACCGCAAGGTCTGTCTCGCATACGGCTGCCAGACCTGCATGGGAAATAAGATGTGATATTCACATCACCTCAACAATCCGATTAACATGTTTCATTAATGAATCTTGTTCAAAACCAAAGGCGTTCTCTTACAATGATGTTGAGGAAGGCAAGTAAAATTGAAGCAAATAAGCGGAATCTCAAAGTTAGCGATTTTGTTACTTTACCTCGATCGATTTCGGAACTGCGCAGCCACTGAGGGTTTTTATTAGGCGTATGATCTGTGTAAGATATATACAAGTTTCCTGACCCGCAAAATTAAATCTAAAAACATGAAAAGAATAGGTTTGAAAACACGAGTTCAGTGCACGGCTTTTCCGGCGTCTGCAAAGCTGCAATTGCATGAATCGGAGCGAGCTACCTCAATGAGACTAGTGGTGAGAAGTGCTGGATGTTAGTTGTGGAGATCGCAAAAGAATGAGCTTGCGATGACAGCCTGGCTAACAAACTACCAAAAAATCCAAAAGGTCATGGTAGTTATGCAGTTAGAAATTATACTAGGTAGTGTTTAAACTTTGCACATGAGTCATCCATTTATGGTTGAAAAGACAAAGAACAAAGGTCGATGTTAGTTAAACATTTTTTCTGGGCGTTTTATCCGAACCATGAACATTGAATGGCAATGGACGCCACAGTTGCCGCATCACCTGACTGCGCTACAATGCGTTCCCGATTTCTAATTGTATCATAGTTGCATTAACTTATATTCTTTTAGTGTGGAATAGAGTGTGCAGCTGGATTGTGCACCATATCTTGAGCGGGACGTATTCACACCTCGTAGCAAATAGCGAGCTCATTTTTATTGCAGCCCTAGGAACATGTATAGCACATGTAGCTGCACATGTAGCTCAATGTTTGAGCTGCTTCGTAGAGGAAATTCAGAAGCCTAGAAACTCACTTGACCGTCTAAACTGAATTCTGTTGAAAATCAGTGTCACGTGTCTGCTAGCGAGGTCTCCAAGATTCATCTTCTATGAGGGATCCTCGGACTTTCCTTTCAAAGGGATTTTGGGCTGCTTATAGAAACAGCGGATAAGTAGTGCGTCGCGTGTGATAGGGGAACGAATACATCCACCATCGGGAAGGACAAGGAAATGGGACGGTGGAAGAAAGAGAGAAGCCCTGGGGCATCCTTCCATTGCCGCGATGTCATCGCGGCACTCAGTTCATGACCAATTCGCCGCGCGCGGCCGAGTAGTCGGGGACTCCATATTCTTTCGTGTCGCTCTGCAAAACTCATCGCTGCGATTCTATCGCGGCGAGGGGAGCATGCACGAGGCCTAATGCGGTAAAGATCAACCTACCCGCTCAATGAAAAGGTAGACCTAACCTAACCAGCAAACATCCTCCACTCTGTGCATCCACATTCAGTACATATTGTTACAGAGAATACAAGTGCCATAACTAATTATAAGCTAAAAAGTCTGCTAAATAAAGGCTGCAATTTCAGAACTTGCTCTGGTAACAACCTGTCAGTCGGGCATCCTGCCTGTCAGACATGTGGTGTATCGTGCTGAACCTTCTCCGAAATCCTTCTTGTTCGCATGGCTATACTTCTTCCAGCGTTCGGCCGATCCTATCCAGGATGACTCGAATGAACAGCTTCTGCGGGTAGCAGACAGATCGGCGATAGTGGACAGTTGTCAATGTCGTGTATGATTCCCTTCTTGTGCAGCAAGTCGGTCTTGCTGGTCTTCCACTGACAAGAGAGAGAGAGAGAGAGAGATGGGACCTTGCACTTCGACTTGTAACGTGTGACTTGCCGCGCCAGGGCGTTGACGAGCGCTGGCAGGAGATTCCTCAGGTGTTCGGGTCTCATCCTGTCGGGACCGGGTGCTGTATGCTTCTTCACCAATGGGATTGCGTGCGGGATATCGGAAGAAGAGAGAGTTATCCGACGCTAGATAACAGTAGGCAGGTGGGCGTGGCTATCAGAGATCACAGTGGAAGCTATGGAGCATCTGAACGAGCAATGACGTGTGTCGAATGTCAGAAGAGAATCTCCCATATCGATTAGCCGCGTTGCCCGATCGATATAGTTACTTATCATTTCGTCGCGTTGCACCACGGTGCTGCTCTGAACGGTCCCTAAGAATGCACAGGATACAAGACTTTTTCGGGCGGACGCATCAAATTGGCACCGTCAAATTAGGTGTTGGTAGTGCAATCACGGACACACCCTCATTTGACGTCTTATCACTAGTAGACGTACTTAGAAGGATTATTCGGACCTGAGGGCACGTTTGCTGCAATGAGGTGAAACAGATAAACTACTGGCCCCAGCACTTAAGAGAAGGGCTCCTAACTTGAATTACTGGAGACTTCTTCCTGGATTATGGATTGAACTTTATACAAAGTCGCTGTCCTAAGGAAACTGGTGAAAGGTCCCTCTAAAGATTCCTTTCCGGACGAAATTCAGGCCGATTTTATTTACGCCACCACTGGATTTTTCTAAGAAAGCATTCTTTACACTTCCCAAAAGAAACCCAAGCAGTACGCTTCGTGTTTTCTCAGTGGATTGAATTCAGTCATCCATGTCTCTTCAAACGAATCTAGAAGAAATATTAAGGCAAGAGTGTTAGGTGGATAGCGGTTTTCAGACATTGATTGTAGATCGCTAAGACTCCATTAATCGCTTCTATCCAGCTAAAAATGGCTATGTTGTTGGAAATATATTGAATCAGCCTCAAAATGCTCAACAGGGTTCTCAAGTCGTTAGTTCAAAAAGCACAGAAAGGTGGAAAAGGAAACGAAAAGGTAGGACGAATGCTGGTAAGGTGCTGGAGAAAGATCATGCAATCATTATCCAGCACTTCCGTGACCATTAAAATATTTGTACCCCTTCGAACTTCCTTGGAAGGATAACGAAATATTAGGGAAATTTCCTAGCGGAGCGTTTAGTTTTATTTTTATTTTTCACAACTTTACGATTAAGCGAAATGACTGAGGACTTGATGATCTTCTGGTTTCTACAGCACTTTGGCATCCCTTTATCAAAAATTGTTGTTCAGTTAGCTCTTACCCCATCGTAGAGTATCTTGATGGAATAGCGTTAGAAATGAGCGTTGCGCTCATTTCCTCACAAGGCGAGCAGTGTTCAAGAGCTTCGGCTGCGGAATCTTCTTGCAGCTTCATGACTTGTAGAGGGGCTTAAAAACTTTTCGGGTCGCAGAAGGATGCACGCAAGCTAACTGCAGGTTTCCATTAAAAAGTGGACGCCGTGTACCAGACATCTCTCCAAAGGATGAAGCGCTGATTTGCTCATCTGTTGGCCACCCAATCTATTGTATTAGTTTAGCATGTTCAAAATACAAAAGGGCTTACTTTTTTCTACAGCACTATGTGCTACTGTTGCTATTATACAATGGTGTGTTCAGTGTGTCCATGTTTTTGTTACACTTTTAACGGCTTTTATTGCTCTTACGTTTCTGCGCCTTCGCCTTCTTCGAAGCCTGGAGAACTGGGAGATATTCGCAACACTACCGAAATCGAGTCGGCAAACCAGTCAAAACAGCCAACAGTCAGCCTAAAAGTGACTCTCTTGGTGTATTGGTCAATAAGACCAAACGATAATCAGGTATGTCATGCGAACATTCATTGGAGGTCGAACCTGGGGAACTAAGCTTTATATAAAGAGCAATCCATAATCCAGGAAGAATTCTGATTTATTTTAAGTTAGGAGCCCTTCTTTTAAGTTCTGGAGCCAGTAGTTTATCTGTTTCGCACCATCTCATTGCAGCAAACCTGTCCTCAGGACCGAATAACCCTTTAAGCACGTCTACTAGTGATAAGACATCAAATAAGGGCATGTCCGTGATTGCACTACCGACACCTAACTTGACGGTGCCAATTTGATGCGTCCGCCCGAAAAAGTATTGTGCACAGGATAACCCCCCCCCCCGGCGGGGGGAGAGGAGGGAGGGTAAAGGCCGCCACAGACTTCTGCGGCGCCGCTCAGCGGCGCCGCCGAGCGGCGACGGCGAACGGCGAAACCGCTGAGCGGCGCCGCCGAGCAGCGCCGCCCAGCGGCTTGACTCATCATCAGTGGGAGCGGTGACGGCGAGGTACTGTACTGTTTCTAGTCGGGACCGACTGGTGCTTAACAATAACGCGCCCCGATGGCGATCGCGCGCCCGCATCGACCGTCTCCGCTCTGGATCCCGCCGCGAAAGGGCAGAGCGCAGACAGACAGACGCTGGAGCGGCGCCGCCGGGTGGAATGGTTCAAGTCATTTCCGCCAGCGACGCCGCCGGTGCCGCCGGTGTCGCCGGCCGGCCAGGGGCGCCGCTGGAGGCGAGCTCTGCGTCTCTGCCCTATGGTTAAGCATAGGGCAGCGGCGCCGCAGAAGTCTGTGGCGGCCTTAAGAGTACGTGGATATTCCTCGACATTTCAGTAGCAATGTAGTACAAGATGAAGGGCCTAACAGCTCACTGTTTTCGAGCTTTAGCATCAGCTTCAGAAAGTCTGAGAAATTAAGAAAGTTGAAAATTTCCACGACGTTTGCCATTCTAATCGAGGCTATATTTCCTTGACGGGAATGTAGATTCATAAGGAGTACCAGCACTCAGTGTTTCCTAGATCTTGGTGAAGGAGTGGATCTATGGACATTAAAGGACATGTTCATACTTTGCGACAGCAGCGATAAGAGCGACGAGAGCGCAGCTCGCGCAGCGTGCGTGGCGTGCACAGCGCGCGGAAGTATGAACAGGCGAGTGGAGCGAAGCGCCGGCGCTGGGGTATTAACACTTTTCGGCGGTGCGCGATCGATTTGCATGCTTTGCACGGGCAACAGGAGCGACGAGAGCGCAGCGCGCGGACGTATGAACAGACGACGGCGGCGACTGAGCGACAGCGCCGGCGCTCGAGCATGAACACTTTTCGGCGGCGCGCGCTCTGTTTTAATCGATGCACGCATGTTTTGCACGGGCGACGAGTCACTTTTGTCGCGAAGTATGAACAGGCCCAAAAGCAGATTGGAATAGATTTTGAGCGCGAAACTTGGATTGGAGCACGGTTTCCCTCGCGCGAGCGTTTATCGCTGAGACACGCATATCTCCACTCAACTCTGAGCGCAGTGAAACTACTTAATCGGAGAAGTGCGCAGCATGGTAGTGCCTCTATACATCTATTCGGCGCTAGTTAAAAGTTCCGACTCCACTGACACGACTTCGGTCGAAAAAATTTTTTTCGCTGAAACTTTGTGTAGGGGGACATTTGGGTGCTGATCACGAATCTGACATCCGACATCATACTTCTCAACCATTCTTGGAAAGCAGAGCTGTCCAGGTCAAGCTTCTCGTACAAATTCTTCAAATCTGAAGTCACACAGCTCGGCTTGACGTCGAGTCCTTTGAAGAGCATGAAGTGCCATGGTTGTAGCATATTCAACGAATGACTCGAAGCAGCAGTCAATCCTTTTTTCCCGCCAATATCGCGGTTTCGTAACTCCATGAGCCGACTATTACCCATACCAACCTCTACCTGCCGTCACCGGCAGAAACTCTAAGAATGTAATCCTGTGCCTTCCTGTATCTGCGTTTTTTATCATAATTATAAAGCAACCAACAATTCGAGAAAACGACGACTAAATTACAACAACAAAAAACATTAGGGCACATCATGTTCAAGTGGCTTCGAAGTGGCCTCCCTTGGAGCGGATGCAGAGGGCCAAATTTTTCGGCGATGGGCCGCAGGTCATCAGGAGACAACCCTTCCCACGGCGCAAAGACTCCTTCAGAGACTCGAGACTGCGGTGGCGTTTGACGCCGACCCTAGCCTCTAAAATGCCCACACACTGTAGTCCATCGGATTCAAATCCGGAGAATACGGCGGCCATGAAGGCGTGATGGATTCGGGGAAATTTGCCTTGCACCACGCCTGCGCACTCTTCGCACTATGTGAGGGTGCAGAATCCTGTTGGAACGTCCAATGTGCATTACCGAAGTGCTAGTGGGCCCAAGGAAGAACTACGGACTCAAGAATGTCTCGTGGTACACATATTCGTCGATTTTCACTCCTTTATCCACGAAAACCAGGGGTCTTGCCGCTTGCGCAGATTCCGCTCCAAACCATGGCAGAGTGTGGGTTTTGGACGATAGCAGAGATCCTTCGAGCCTCAGTAGAACACATCCTACCATTTTGGCGATTGTGCGCCTGCTCCAAGGTGAACAGCTTCTTATCCGTGAACAGAATCTGTTCTCAGGTACGACCTGCGGCCCATCGCCGAAAATTTCGCGAAACGTTTGGCCCTCTGCATCCGCTTCAAGGGAGGCCACTACGAAACCACTTGGACATGACGTACCTTAATGTTTGTATTGTTGTAATTCAGTTGGCGTTTTCTAGAATTGTTGGTTGTTTTATAAATAAACACACCTGTCGTTCCGTTGATCATCGACTTGCTCGAGCGGGCGCCAGCAGCGTCTCCATTCGTCCCTGTCGCGTGCCAGAGTGCTCCAATGGATACTCCTCGCTCGAGGGACACGAAGAGCGTCATAGCGGTCGTTCAGGGCTTTCACGAAGAAGTCCGACCAACGCGTTGGTGGGCGTCCTGGTGTTCTCTTGACATCCCGCGGAATCCAGTCGGTGACGGCTCTCGTCCAGCGGGTGTCTGCAAAGCGCATTACGTGGCCGGCCCACCTAATTTTAGACAACTTGGCCCACGCGTCGGCGCCTCTGATCTTCGAACGTCGGCGAAGCTCGGAACTCCGGAGGCCTTCTCTCACTTGCGTGAGTCGTGTCACTCCGAGCATCGTCCTCTCGATTCCACGCTGCGCGACGCTGATCGCGTGTTCATCCTGCTTTCGTATAGCCCAGGTCTCTGAGGCGTATGTTAGGGCAGGAAGAACAGTGGAGTCGAATAGGTGGGCACGGAGTCGGACGTTCTTCGTTTTCTTCGCGACTTCTTCGACGCTCTTGAAAGCTCCCCAAGCCGCTCGTTTCCACCTGCTCAGCTGCGGCGCTAGGTCGTTGGCCATATTGACTTCACGACCCAGATACACGTAGCTAGAGCATTCGGAGATGTTCGTTCCGTTGAGCGAGAATGGGGCATCAGAAACCCATCCGTTCCTCATGAACATCGTCTTCGTAAGATTCAGCTGCAGTCCAACGCTCCCACATACACGATCGAAGTCGGCCAGCATTCGTTCCGCCTGACTGATGCTCGGGGTTATGAGCACGATGTCGTGAGCGAAGCGCAGATGGTGCAGCTGCCTGCCGTTGACTTTCACTCCCATGTCCTCCCATTCTAGTTCGGGCATGACGTTTTCAAGGGTGGCGCTGAAGAGCTTCGGGGATATGGTATCACCCTGCCGAACCCCTCTCTTCACGTCGACGACGATGTTGTTATAGAAAGGTGAGATCATGGTCGTGAATCCACTGTACAGCTCTCAAAGGACTCTGATGTACTGAGTAGGAACACCCTGAATGAGCAGGGCGTCGATGACCGCTTCAGTTTCGACGGAGTCGAATGCCTTCTTCAGGTCGGTTTTATAATTATGACGAAAAAATCTTGTCCACGTTATTTTGGTTCACCCTGTATATTATGCAGCTGAGTCGTGAAAAGCGTATGTCAGATTCATGATCAGTACCCTAAATAGCCCCGCTAGACAAACTTTCAGCGAAATCGGTGACCCTGCCTGGTCCACCCTTGTTAATGGTACGGTGGGTGGCCTCCGACCGAATCGGGAAAAACGGATGTCAGATTGTCGGCTTTGATCAGCACCCCAAATAAGCCCTCTAGACAATGTTTCAGCGATATTTTTTCGACCGAAATCGTGTCGGTGTAGTGGGAACTTTTAACTAGTGTCATCTATTCCGATCTGGTTCTAGTGGTCTTAGCAATCCCCTTAGTGAAGGGCTAGAACATGAAGGCACTAACAGCCTAACTATGCCATGCCAAGATTCATCGAAAGCCGAACGTGGGCACTACCCTAACCTTATGTAGTCGCCTTTACGGCGAGGGAGACCAAATGTCGACTTGGCGGCAGCCGCAGGTCCGGCCGAATCCCGGGGGTACGGTAATGCGGTGGTGGTGAAGAATTGCGGAGCCCACGTCGCGGGTCTTTCAACCTTGGCGGTCCCATTTGAATTCCCTATCCCACCCAGCACTTGTTCTACTTTGTCTCCTGGGTGGCGACAGTGTGTGCGTGTGTCCTCTCAGCTTATTCATGGTCTGCTCCTTAGATTCATAGGTCATTGGATGTGGGCGCGCTCCTTGACAGAGCTATGGGTCGTCGAGTATTGCTCCGATCGAGTCGATATCTGCTGATCTGCGGCTGCTATCACGGTTCTTCGGTTGTACAGCATCCAGTCGGGACTAATTAGCTGATTATTTGTTCCACTGTCTAGCTGTAGCCGCCTGGATTGACGTTACCATCGGGGTTTTTGTTCGTCAATAACGTTAAACCAAGTTGTAATAGAGGTTCTAGAATTTATGCAGGATTCTACGTTTTTTCCTCTTGAGGCTCCTTAACAGATATGCCTATACGTCTGAAGAACTGTTTACACGTCCCCTTCAAGTATTCTGCCTGTTGGGAAGACCTCAAAAGCTTGCCAAATGTTAGTATTTCAGACTTTAATCGCTGTAATTGTAACTCTTCTAGGCATTACAGGGTGGAATTTTTAGGGGAAATGGGAATAGGCTTCGGCGCTAAGTGAAGTCACTCGCGTCTAAAGCGACATGGTAGTGACGAGTTTTCGCACAGTATGCAGGCGATCGTTGCGGGACCCAAGTACTCCAATCAGTCATCAAGAAACCAACGAGCGAGCGTAAGCTTCTGTACTCAGCAGGAATCTATGGAAGTTGAATTGAAAAGGAGACGAATGCTAGGAATGAGCAGTAACTACAATCATGGAGCTGGAAGGAATAGAAAACCCTCAATTCCCTAAAATGTTTGCAAACGTTTGTACTGTTGGGATGGGCATGAGCTTCTGTTTTCGCTTCCACTAGAGAATTGACTATGGCTCACATGTTATATTTGTTTTGAAGAACTGATCCATACACCTGTCCACATTGTTCATTGATGGTGGAAATTCAATTTAAGCGGAGTTCTGCAGTAGATGTTGAACGATTTTCTTAGTCTGCTATAACGAACTATGCCGCTATGGTAGTTGTGGGGGGGGGGGGATCACGTTATAAAAAGTGTCACTAACACGAACAAAAAGAAATGATGGCAAACCTATAATGAGGAAAACAAACAAACAATGCTATAGCTATGTTCTATGCTCTTGATTTAAGCAGGGGAAGGGACTCCAGCATGTGGCTGGAGTGACGCACCCGTGTTAAAATTGCCTACATCCTGGAGCTCCTTCCATCGCCCAATACGGAAGCAGACAAAATACGGACCTGTAATCGAAAATAAGAGATAAGGCTGCATTTACATTGGCTGTATGTAGCTACTTCACTCCCGCACCCCACGGTATGCTATGGTGACCCCTCCCCTAACTTCCATAGCGCCACTCCCGCACCCCACGGTATGCTATGGTGACCTTTCCCCTAACTACCAGATACCAATAGTTCTCTATTTTAAAGCAGAAATCTCGATTGCCTGAAGCTGCCCCACAACTTGGTCCCAAGCTTACAAGAGCAGCTGAAAATTAAATAGCTTATCTAAATAACAATGGATTTGGGCTTTTGCGCTCCGAAGCAACGTTTGAAACCTTCTGTGGCTAACGCTTTCCTTCTGCGCTGGCATCACCCACAACGTTGTAGCCGCTAGGAGCACTGCAGTAAAATCTTCTTCGTATTGGAATAAAACATGCTATAATCGTTTATTGATGAAGGTTTTTTTCGTTTCCGTCTGCAAGTCCAAAAACAACAAAGGAACTTAAGAACGTAGGAAAATGGTTTTAGCAGAAGTGTCCTACCGCTTTTAATCCGCACTTAAAACTATTATCCTTCTCTTAGTGGAGCCTAAGGACCATAGGTACACTTGATGTTACCTCCCGAGATGGAAGGTCTTATATGTGTGTAAACCTTGCATTGTGTTCCCACCCTTGATCGAGTCACGGAACAGTTCAGGGGCCGTATGCTCGTCTACCCCGAGTCTCCCCCAATGGGGGATTGGGGCGTGATATAATAAGTTGATATCGATTGATTCTCCCCCAACGGGGGAACACGAGCATACGGCCCCAGCCCGACGAGGCCTCGGTTGGCTGCGAACGCGTTGCAGCCGCCAGTGGGTCCCGCAACGATCACCTGCATACTGTGAGAAAACTCGTCCAACCCGCTCCGGAAAACTCGTCACTACCATGTCGCTTTAGACGCGAGTAGTGAAGTCACCATATATAGGGCTCTACACAACATTTTGTACTATGAAATTAGATTAATTACATTAGTGTAATCGCGTGTTTAACACAACCAGTTGAAACACACCAAAGCTGCCTATGATAAGGGATTTTATGCAGCTTTGGTGTGTTCTGTCTCTGTGGTAATTTGAGGTAGGCCATATCTGATGATATTGGACACTTAAATGCCTGCAAGGGGGATAAACAATACAAGGTGACCGCTCCTGAGCCACATTGGGCCTAGGTTTTTCAAAGATAAGCAAAAACCATTTTGCTTCACGTACAGATCGTGCCACAATGATAGTACGGGGGGGGGGGGGGCAGCCCATGGGCTTCTAACGACTTACGCATAGCAGTCGGATATGGTGACATGGAGTTTCCCATAGTGTACGCAAACTGACGCGTACGTACGTGTAATGCAAGCTGCAGCGAGAGGGGCCTAGGTCAAACGGGTAAAAACTCGTACAAATGTGGGCTGGCCCCCTCATTGTAGCATTGCCCCAGGATCGTTCGGTACTAAGCGGAATGGTTCTCGCTTCACACTGGCAAGGTACCTTAAAACAGGAAGGTTAGATCAGCCAGACCCAAGAGTTCCTTCACTTGCCTAGTTCTGATTGCACATGGTCGTGAAACATGTGCAATCTCGGAGCGGGCACCAGCCCGCTTAGTACCTTTTTTATTTTTGTACAACATTTGCCTCTCTGTAGATGCGATCGTATAGAGTATTGGAGCGAGTCTCTATTGCTTAGTCATCGCCGAATTTTGTGAGCGCTCCTGCTGTACTTTCATTATAATTATTTGTCGTCATTTTTGTTTATTTGACTGAAAATTTTGGTAATCGTTTGATGTCACCTTCTCTCTCCCCCCCCCCACAACCACTGGAATCCGGGAGGATCCCTTCTAGCTGATTCCTCTGCAAACTGGTTTTCTTGTATTGCTGGCTTGTTCGTGTGGCAGCTGGAAGGTGTTTCTCGTCGCAGGGAAGAATTTGAAAGTCACATCGTGGTTGAGGTGATTTTGAATTTATCGGTAGTGTGTCACTTTGAGGAGCAGCCGGGTCAGGCAACCAGATCTTCCACTCTTCTTGATTTTCTTCGTTCTCAGTCTGAAACCTTTGATAAAGCTTCAGTGTCCACAGGAAGGAGCTGTCCGTAACAAAGATTTGCCCCAGGTTCTCTTTCAGATTCGTCTGGAATAGTGCGCTTAACTGGTGAAGAAACAGTAGCGTTCTCGTGCGCACGCGATGTTTCTGAGCATCCCTTTGCTTGATGACATCGTCAAGGGTCGCGGCAAGACAGGCCGCAAACAGCCATTGGAGGATTACGTGGACCGCATGCACTATTATGTGACAGGTACGTGGAAGATGTCGGCAACTGTGGTGCCAACAAGACCGTGTAGGCCAATTATCTTGCTGTTGTTGCAGTCATGAGAGTTTCAGTTTTCCTTTGTGTCTCGGTTCTCAAACAACTCCACTTCTTTGTTTCAGTATACATTCTGTGCGTTTTCGCACTACTCGTTGGCTCGAAACAACACTTCGGGAACCCAATCGACTGCTTCATCTCGGCTGAAGTTGATAGTAGGTCGTCTTACCTGTTGAATTCAATATGCTGGTCTCCACAACAAAACTCAAAATCTTGTCGAGTGTGCGTAATAAAATAAGGCGATGGCATCCTTTATCATTTGCTCTCTTACTCAGACCAAGGTTTGTTAGTAACCGAAACGGTTTGGAACAAATTTGCTGCTCTGTCTGGAACCTGCCATGTCTCAAACACTAAGTTGGTTAGCAACTGACCATGGCAGCGTTTGGAACCGAGCACTGCGCAGTAGCAACACGTGCTGCGGGGAGTGGCCGCTTTTCGTGTTCGGTTCCAGATACCTTCATGGTGGGTTGCTAACCAACTTGGTGTATGAGACATGGCAGGGTTTCAAACCGAGCAGTAAATCTGTTCCAAACCCTTTCGTGCTCGGAGTAACAACAACAGTGTCGTAGTTATAGTTTTTTTGCAGCTTCGTAGTTGTTAACTATTTTGATTAAAGTGATAGCTCTTGAGATCTTGTAAAGTAACGATCTTACGACTATTCTCGCTTCAGAAGTACGTACATGGCAAGCGTACATCCTCGACTACTGCTTCATGCAAGGTACTTACCGCTACGAACTCGGAATGAACGCAACCACGCCGTCACTTAATGGTCGAGACCCAATGAACACGAAGCACATCTCTGTCCGATATTACCAGGTATGATCTGCTCTCTATAGACTACATTTACATTACTTGCAAATTTCAGTGGGTTCCGTTCTTCTTTGCGTTCCAGTTGCTGTGCTTCATGGTGCCGGATTTCTTTTGGATTTATATTCAATCCTATCTGTGTAGGCAGTTGTATTGTCCACTGGTTACTTGGAGACGTTATATACCGTTTCGTTTTCAGACATTGACATGTCTATGGTAGTGACAGAAAGTGCGGAGCTGAATTCTGTGAAACGTTCCAGCAATCGTTCTTCCAAGCTGAACAACATCGCGGATTACATCTTCAGCTACTTTTACTACAGAAAAATTGCTCGTGTGAGTCGAGAACCTTTCTTCTTTTAGCTTTTTATCTTGAATGATCCAATCTGCACTGGAACTCGACCTTGGGACCTCTACTGGCGAGGTTTCCACTAAGTGTAGTCAACTATGTAAGTTATGGACAGCGTCGAGAAATCGGCTGCTAGCAATTTTGTATTTGTATTCATAATTTGATGTTGAACATCTGCCAGAAAACCGTTTGCTCCTTCCGCTTGCTGTTTTGTACGTATTATTTTGTAGTCTGGTGTGGCGTTTTGAACGGCAAACGTTATAGTTCCTGGATAAAATTAGACAAATTAATAGGTCCTGCCTGTGGATAAGGTTGAATGATATTGGCGTTGTGGTTCATAAAGCCGACAACGGAGGTGAAGTTAGTGAAGCCCAGAGATCGAAAAAATCGGAGTGGTTAAGAGTTACCGGTGGAAGTAAGACAATCGATAATACTCAAAGTTGAGTGAAAGTTTTACCACGCAATGTATTAGTCTTTTTTAAAGTTGAAATCATGTATGAGGAGTAGATCTCTGAAACCAAAAATACCGTCAAACCCCTAGTTGAGTGCCTCTGGACCTGATTCTCGTACCCGTTTTGGCACGGTGGAGGTCCACTGTAGATGGTGTTCTAAGTTATACATATTTTTTCAACTGCCGCCCAAAGGTTAGGGTGAACAAACTGACAAAACTTAACTGCTTCGCGAGGAATGTATAACTGTAGGCGAAGCATGCTGTAAAACAGAAGACCTTATGGAAAGGTCACAGGGTGCTCTTCAACTAGAATTGCGCCTAAAGGCATTTCTGACTGGTGAAGCGAAGAATTCATTGGGTGGCGGTCTGTTAGAGGTTCAGTGATAATTCTACATATGTCTATACGTCATATCTTATCGTCCACGGATGACGACGAGCGTATATTGGAATTAGTCATGGCACTTCCGAGGTTCGATGAGATATTCTTCTAATTAGCAACAACTAGAGCCGCTCTTTTTAATATTTCTGTTTTGACACTCTTCTGAAGGGAGGGAACACCATAAAGAACCTAGGTCTAAGTGCATTGCAGTTTCCTAATCATACGCATCAATTAACGTTGAGCAATCGCTGAGCAAAAATCGATAGGCATGCTCTGCCTGGTCTTATGCATTCGTTTACACAATTGTGCATATTCAGAACCTGCTTTAAGCGCCGCGAGCAAAATCCGTCAACGATTTGTTACAGGGGTGCTAAGGAATAACTTTAATCCCACGACCCCGGGTGGATGAGCGGAGCAGCGCAAATGAAGAAGCCGTCAACTTTCAAATCAAGAACTCAATTCGCAATTCTCTGAATTGTCGGAAGATTATTTCGTCTTTCTCATATGTAATCTATACAAATTGGCCATCGTATTTCTGTCTAGTCCACGGCATACAGCGTTGTATGTAGAAAGAAGAGCTCACATGAGTGCTTCCCTTGTATAACTACGTTGAACCTTTAACAATGCTTTGTTCTAGAGAGGCCTTGTATCGTCAGTCTTTCGCATGCCAGCAGTTGCGACCGTATTCTACGTCTTAACGAAGTTCCTCTACCTTGTGAATGCGATTGTTCAACTGTATCTGACCACCTACTTCCTTGGCTTCCCTGATATGCGCTGGGGACTTCGCGTGAGTGCAGTAGGCTTTTCGTAGATGGCTGCTATCATTTTCCGCTCTAATCCTTGCAGATAATGCTGGCGTTCCTGACGAAGAAGACGTTCCCTCGCCTAATTGGTGGAGTACGAGTGCCCAATCATGGAGGAATGTCACATTTCCCGTACTTCCCGCTTGAGGTTGGCTGTAACTACACGAAGGTTAGTTCGGCTCTAGAAGTAGTCCGAAGAGACCGCTACCGCTTTATCCTGCTAGACGGACCTCGTTCTAGATGGAGAATAACAACAATCTGCATCTCAGTTCAATCCAGTGCATGATCCCGTTGAACTACATCAACGAGAAGCTGTTTCTATTCCTCTGGTTTTGGATCATGATTGTATGTTCCGTTTTTCTTCTGTTTTTTTTTCATCTGATGCTTCTAAATTTCTTCATAGCTGATAATGATTACGATGGCCAACATTGTTATGTTCGTCAGTTCAATTGTGAACAGGTCTCAAAGGGAGGAGCAATTCTTGGCTTGCTCAGGGTTAGTTTTGCAGATTTTCGCTGAGAAATGTTTGAATCTTTTATTTAGTTTTTTTTTTAGGAAAACGACGAGAAACCATTCAACGACAAGCATAACTTAATCAGCAAATTTGTGCATGAGTAAGTATTCACTATAACCTTGA
>CANDYH010001111.1:0-20403 GCA_947396885.1 Heligmosomoides polygyrus polygyrus | reverse complement strand
TTCACTGAAAGTTTTTGCGTGATATTATAAACTTGTCGAAAAAGAATGATGCGCCCTATCAGAAGATATGTTTCGCTTTTTACCGTTTCGATTTTGTCATCTATGATATGTCAAAGTTTAGATACGTTGCGATGTATGGTTTCTGCATCAGAGACAACAGTAATACACAGCAATGCGGCATCTCACAGGTCAGTGCTTCAGCGAATGTTAGGAAGATTTTTGCTAATTCTCTGAAGGATCGTTCTCGCAAAAATTTACCCGAACATATGCTAGGTAATCCAGTTTAGTTACAGTGCAACATTCGACTTTAATGTGTTGCTATTATATTATCATTCATACCATCCATCAGAGCGGTCTGTCGATCGCACTGGCGGCTTCTCAACGACTTCGCCTTAATGGCTTCCCATAGTCAATTGTGGCTGTCGTCTATGTCATGGTTTCTGCAGGAAAAACACCTTAACTACGTCGAGTGAGGCATATTTGAAAGGGTCACGAAGAGAGGCTACTGTTCTAGAGATACCTGTTACTACTCAGAAGAGGTTGAGCCCACAAGCTATAAATCTACACGTAATATAGTGACGATGCACCGAAAAATCCTCATTTTTGAATGGTACGTAATATTCAGTGAATCATTTCATTATAACCGGGCGAGGATATTAAATTGCTTGTAGGGACTATAAATACAAAGCATTCATCGACTTCCCATCATCGACCGCGACCACTCCCACGGCTGAAGTTTTGGACCGTTTGAATGAGATGCACAAAAACCTATAATTTGGTCGACATTGATTGATGGCGATCGAAACTTCAAAAGCGAACTTCAGATTAGTGTTCAGCGGCACACACGGATATATATACAACTTTATATATATATATATATATATATAATGGGATGGTTAATACTTATTGCCTGTCTAAAATCTATGGGAAGAACAACGCGATCAAAAACTGTCAAAAGCGAAGTACAGGATAAGATTAGCTAACGCGAAAAGCAGAAATAGGGGAATGAGAGAAAACATGATTAAAGTAAAATGACATAAAATAAACCTACAATAAAACAGAGCCGAAATAATTGCAGAACAGAACAACTTTCACAAAAACCTTTTAGTAGAACGTTAGGTCCTAGTATTACTTATAAATCGACTCGCATTCACAATAAATGCCTTTAACTTGTGTGGTATCACTGCATTTTTATCGGGCTTTGTATATTCCGGATCTGTTCTATTAGCAAAAAAAAATATGCAGAATTGACGGTTGTGTAGTGTTTGATGAAGTTCATAATGTTTATGTTCTTCACCTCGGGTTCTAGAGGGTATCACCATAAAGAAGTCACGTTCATCAAGTCCAATGAAGCCACCGAGAATTCTTTGAACCATTACGAGGTCGTGTACTCTTCGTCTGCATGGAAGTGTTAGAATAAAGCAGATACATAGCAGGAAGGTGGAGGCCTAACGAAACAGAGCTGTTGATGTGCAAACAAAAACGGTGATCGAAATCCGACCGTTTACGCACAGTTGGAGGAGACGCCGACTGTCGCGTGGAGCCGAGAGAGGTCTCTTTGGTTCGGGTTTTGCTGAGGCTAACCAAATCTTTTAAATCCCCCTAGGGCCGCGAATTTTCACCAAAATTTTCTGGGAAGGATAAAACACTGACTTTTCCATCGGCTGGCCACTTCAGTCATTTTATAGGTCAAATGCGCGCACAAGTCACCTCCACGGTGCCCGTAGTACGCCTGGCGCATCCCGGAGTGAGAGTGAGTGAAGAATACCTTCACCTTTTATCCTCACCTACGTCTCCGCAGTTTTATGCCGAGTGCTTTGCTACGGCGTAGCGATGCCTTTTTCTGACATCAGAGTTTGCACAGGCACCGGCAGAGCAATCTGGCCTTGAACCGCAAGGCCAACAATCAACGACTTCACCTATTTGCTCTCCTCATGCGGCTTCCGCTTTCCGCCTGCGCTTCCGCGAACAACCACGCCTGATACAGGGATTCTGGTTCTGTATCATCTGCCATTCCTTTGATCATCGAGTTGCTCGAGCGGACGCCAGGAGCGCCGCCATTCGTCTCGGTCAACTATCTCCATAGAATCTCGTCGATGTAGCGAGCTTGGCCATGAGGATTGTCCAGGACAAGGAAGAAATCGCGCTGTAAATACGCGGCAGATTCGGAATATCATGGAAAAGGGAAAAATTCCGAAACGGGGATCTCCGAAAAAATCGCCCGTGATATCGGTATCAGTCTCACATCAGCCCATCGAATTACCAGAAAGAAACGCGGACTCAAGCCCTACAAGTTTCATAAAGTCCAGCTCCTGATAGACAATAATACGTCCGAAAGGCTCCATCGATGCCGTCAGCTCAGCTGCGGGCCCAGGTCGCGAGTGGGAGCGAACACTGTTCAAGGACGAGAAGCTGTTCACCGCTGAGTAGAGTCACAACCACCAAAGCGGCAGGATCTGACCTGAAAGGCTCTAGCCACCTCTGTCATTGCCGAGCATAGTCAAAATCCGCAGGCGGTCATGGTTTGGGGAGGAATCTACACCAACTGAAAGACCTCCTGGTTTTTGTGGACGAATGAGTAAAAATAAGTCGGAATATGCACGGACGAGATATTTTCCAAGCAGTGGCACTTCTAGTCCCAGCAGCACTTCAGCAATGCGCAGTGGACGTTTCAACAAGACTCAATCCCTGCACATAGGGCGAAAAGCACGCAAGCAGGTGCAAGGCCAATTTCTCGTACTTCATCATCTCTGAGGAATGCTTGCCGCATTCCCGGATCTGAACCCGAAGGACTACAGCAAGTGGTCTATTTTGAAGGGCAAGGTCCGTGCTAAGCGCCACCACAGCCTGGAGGCCCAGAAATAATCTCTGCGTCGGGAGTGAGAAAGACTGTCTCCAGATGATCTAGAGGCCCATCGCCAAACACTTCACCAAGCGTTCTGACTTCTATATTTACGCTGCCAAAGGAGGCCCATTTCGAATCTGGTTCCATATAGTGCTGTCTAGTGTGTATGTTGTTGTTATTTATGTACTATTTTGTAAACTTGTCAGTTGATTCATAGCTATAATTGAAAAATCTTCATCACGTTATTTTGGTACATCCTGCAACACAAAAGAAAGAAAACTACAAATTTTGTGGTTATGTGACACGTGGCAACATGTCATGCAAATCGATGCCATTTGTCACCCGTCTGTGACACATGGCGGCACCTCACACACAGACGTCCGTGTCCGTGTTGGCCATGCTATTTATCCGTGGAGTTTTTGCTAGTCTAGTTAATTTTTGGATTCTTGTGCTACTCTTAGTTTTGTGACTTTCTTCGGTTTAGCGTATTCCTAGCTCTTCATACTCCATGGATGAAGAGCTAGGAAGTTTTTCTAGAAGCGCTCACTTGTTACTTTAGAAGGTCGCATGCAGTCCCGTCGCCGTAACACGCTTTGCACCTGAAAATTAGTTTTTCCAAACTCTTCCTAATAAATCGGTTCTCATATGATCTACACAGGAGACATGGCAGATTTCTTAGGGAAACCAGTCCATGATCGACTGATTCTGAACCGTAATCCTTTACAGACCTCTGAGCGGTCTGCAAAATTTGATGCTATACTTTGTTCAACTAAGAAATCCTCCTACCAAATCTCAGGTCTACGTGAATGGACAGTGTATACCGGGAGTGCAAGTCGGCGGCCCATGTTCCAACACTCAGCAGTGCCTCGGCAACTCGAATTGTGTGAACAACTACTGTCAGTGCCGCAACGGTGCCACCGCGCTCTATGGAAAGTGCAGCAGCCCGGAATGTGGACAGAATCAGGTCGGTGCCGATGAGGATTGCTCGAACTAAGCGACATCTTTAAGCCCCTAATTTTATCTAATTGTTCATTTAATACACTCGTGGGTGTGCCACAATAGGAAAATATAAACAATCCATGAGAAAAGAACCAACGTCATGACAGCAAGACAAAAAAAAGGATAAAGAACGAGGTACAGCTACATAGTAGTGAGCTTAGTGGTGGTGACTATTCACTGAAGAAAGGGTGATCCTAAAATACATAATGAAACTCGTCGAGTCGAGTCGGAAAAGGTTCACCTTTTTGAGAACTTTTCGCCAATAATGGCGAAGACAGACAGGAAAGACAAGAGAAATACATAAGCACTGCAACTAAATTAGGTGACTCGGGAACTAATTGTCAGTTGCATTCAAACATATACTGTTGTATAGCACTCTCTAGACTTACCACGGTTGCAGCTCCTCTTATTAGAAAGTACTGGATCCTCGCTTTTGACGGCCGTTTACTTCCCCCTGGTCCGCTTTGGAGGACTCCCACTCCAAAGGGCTGAAGTATCTAAAGATTCATAGCCGAATATTTTGCATCATGGTGACGTGTAGGGCACTCAAAGGACTTTCCGCGGTAGAGATCTGAGTACTGGCTTTTTGGTCTGAGGTGGTCGTGTCTTTTCTATTCGCTGCAGAACTGTACTGTATTATTAAATTTTCCCGCTTGTACAGCACGGAATAGTTATATAGGCACCAAAAGCTAGCAAAACTATTTAGTGCCAGATGCACTGTTGCCGCTGGCACAGCGAAGGAAACACGCAATAGGACAGAGGGGAAGAAGAACCGACCCCCGTAGGCAGAGGAGAAGGCTCGAGTCAATGTCCTTCTTCCCTATTACAGGCGGATACCTAGAAGTTAGCGCATCAAGAGGGATTACACGAATGATGAGGCAAGATAGTTACTGATAGACACCTTTGCAAGGAAGGGCAATGAGCCCACGGCATGGTGACGAGAGTAGTCATGAGGATATAGTGAATTCGGCAGGCGTTCATGAGACAGCCCGGAGATGGCGAAACAAGAACAGATCGCATCTTCGGTTGCGGTAGAGCAAAATAGGATAATCCACATCTGAATAGTGCAGCTGTGCATCAATGCAAAAACGCCATCCGCTCGTAGACCACGTGCAAAAAATCTTCTACTGAGCCAGATGTGTAACGTACTATGTACCATGTACCATGTGTAGTTTTCAAAAAAATACAAGCAGTCCTATAGAACTAAAAATGAGCTAGAGCTAGTAGAAAAAAGTAGGAAGGGGAAATTCAATAGCGTGGCTAAAGCGCGTTGCAGAAGCTGGGTATCTTGCCACCACTTCCTGTGATGAAAACATTTCATATCTGTGTCAGCCGGGAAATGCCAAAATGAGGTGCTTCAGGCTACTTCTAAGGAATCCGGCTCCACGGCGTAGAGAGTTTGGCTGAGATCTGTAATTCACATTAATTCGTCGCTGCTCCCGAAGTGCGCCTTTGAATAAAGCAAAAAAATAGCGAGAGTCAAGTAGAAGTGTCCAGCTTCAAACAACCAACACTAACAATGTTGCATGCAACTTGGTGAACTATATAAACTGCAGCTGGATTAGAAATCTGTTTTTGCAGATTATCCTGAAGACTCTGTGCAAAGCTTTAAAAAATATCGTAACCAAAAACAAACGAAAATATTGGGGAGCATGATATAACGTGGGCGCGTGTAGCGCAGTCGGAGGAGGCGCGACTGTCGCGTACACCCGATACCAGGTTCCTGGTTCGGATTTCCCGCCCAGGCCAACCAAGCCTTCCATCCCTTCGGGGTCGGTGAATTGGTACCAGACTTGACTGGGAAGGATAGAGCGCTGACTTGTTCATCGGCTGGCCACCGCAAGTCATTGTATGGCCAAATACGCATTCATGTCGCCTCCACGACATCCCGTAGAAGTAGAATGTGCTGGCGCATACCAGAAGGGATTGAGTAACGCCGTCCTTTATCCTTTATCCTTTTATGATATAACGTCAAAATGTCTGAAATAAGGTTGAAATTAAAAAATTGATATCGGCATCGAAAGTGCAGACGCCATTACAGCTTTGGTATGAGTTCCAGTAGTGTGCAAGTCACTTTCGAGCAACCTTGACGAGAGAAACGCACCCAGGAGTCCGGTCATATTCCGGTACACCAAGGCGAGCACTCGCTACATTACGCTGCCTGTCTATGATGCTTCCATGGGAACTGATATAATATCACCAACCACACTTTTAGTGATATATCTAAATCCGGAGAGAAACATTAATAAACAAAAAAAGCTTAGCGAATTAAGTTCAAAGAACGTAGTTGTCGGATATAGGAATACATCCTTTGCGTTCAGGCTCTTAAGACTGCCAGATACTAATGCATGAGAATATCACACATAGTAGGCCCAACAACAGTGTGAGAAATAAAAACAGAACCGTAAAAAGAGGATTCATAGCTGACAACGATACTAGTAGTAAGTATAGCGGTAGTGTGGGTAAGACACAGCGTCCCTGTTGAAATGGTAGAGGACCGGAAGCATGTATTAATGATTTTCTAAGGTTTTTGCGTGAGAAGAGTGAAAATCTACAAAACGTTTGGTTGCTAGGCAAAAAATATAACACCATGTTTGCTGGACTCAATCCCGCTATTATTTAAAAAGCAAAAGGCTAATACCGGTAAAGCGACGATTCTAAAAGCATGATGAAAAAGGCGTGGTAGCGATATGGGGAGGGGGGAAGAGGCGTATGTATGCAAAAGTAGGATGTAGCCACAAGCTTCCTCAACATCAGTTGTTGACCTTTATTCTTATACCCTGCTATAGAAAAGCTACGCTATGCAGATTAAAAAACGGAGTGTTCGATATTGTCTTTGAAACAAATAAGGAATAGAATTACGAAAGAGATGCTGCGATAGGTCTTGTAGAGCTTCCAACACGATCCGAAGCCACTCATTAAGCCATCAATGGGCGGATCCTTGTGAATAATACTGTTCCGTCGTGATCTATAAGAAATGAGCAGTTGGTGTTTCAAATTGTATCAAATTTGGTTTGCCCTATCCTTTCCATCCAATAAGCTTTTGTTGCAGTGCTTATGCGCACTCTGTGAGTGTGTTTGGGTGACAGTAGCCGGTGCTGATCTACTTCATTGTTCAGATATACGTGAACATGCGTTGCTACCCGCTGGTGGTTGTCGGCTCTTCGTGCAGCCTCAACGAGCAGTGCACTGGAAACTCGCAGTGCACCAACGGCTACTGTCAGTGCCCGAACGGTGGAACGGCGAGCAACGGAATGTGTGCTACCCAGAGCACAAGCTGCAAAGGCTATCAGGCAAGCGAACGATCCACTCAAAGCTGTACTGCTAAGCTTCTATTAGGCATGCGACGCCATAGTATTATATCACTGAAGCTCTCGAAGATTCGAAGTGCAATTATCGTTGGATCTCGGCAACGCTGCTTGTTGAGGTTGATTCAGCCACACGAGATTGAGAAATTCTTTTATTGGCCAACGTTTCGAGAAAATCGCCTCCTTGTGGGCCTAAATGGGACATAACAATCTCAAAGCTGAACTACCAAATACCTCGACGAAATCTTACTGGAAGGCCAACTAAATAATCCTCACGGTCAGTAAGCATAAGAGGTCGACTGCACAAACCAACCTTGGATGGGTCCATAGACATGGATTATTGAGAAGTCCACTAGCTAGACAGTCGATATTTTAAGTTGTACTTAACCGTATTTGGAGGCCGTGTGGTCCATGAAGAACCTCACACTGACCCAATTCAGACCGCGGTACAGACCCAGGTCAGCCCACGGAGTTCTAAAACCAGGGAAAGCTCGCTAGTGATCGCAGGACATTCCCCTTTCTGGTAGGTTTTTGGGTTCTTAGAGTGAACGTAAAGGGCCATCAGTGTTTTTCGCGCAGAGATTTCGGACTGCAGACCCAGAAACCCGAACGCATTCCCAAAGTCCTTCCCTTCATGCCTTTGAACCCGATGGGTGCCCAGTGGGGTGGAGATGGGGTGGAGAGCCGCAATTTAAATTTGCCCTGCAGGCGCTCCTTCACCTGAATGTAGAGAGGTTGTGCACTCGCTTCACCGTATTCGTGTCGCAACAAGATATGAATAGATGGTATCACTCTTGTTCACCTGGCTTCACTCAGGGGCAAATTAGGGGTCACATACTTTCCTTCTTCTGCATCGTTTGTCCCACTTTATCATGGGGCCGCTCTTCTGGTGTCGTGGCGCCACCTTTCCCGATCTTACGCTTAATCAGGGTGGACGCACTTTTTTATTAGGCTGGCCGAAAAGTCTTGAAGCAAGATCTTGAAAACTTCAGAATTCTCTGGAAGAAAATCCAAAAATCCCGGGTCAGCGAGGATCGTGTAGGTTTCAGAAGCCTTCGCTGTATGAGCATATAGCGTGAGCCCACGCGCGTCATTTTGGTGGCATGTCGAACATGATTAGCCAACGACAGCCTCGAGTGCTCATCTTCTACGAATGGTACCGAGGCTCAAACGCAAGCACAACGGTCTCTAATACCGCTGCTACATTTGGAGAAGGGACCGTAAGCCCGAGTGCTTCGTTGGTTCACTGATTTAAGAGGTATAAACCTTGAAGACGGAGAGTGCAGTGGACGACCTTCTGCTGTCGATGATGATGGACTGAAGCTCGCTATCAAATTCAACAGAGAAGCAACTACGCGGGAACTGGCCACAACCCTCGGCTGCAGCCTCTCCACCATCGAGGTGCATTTCCACAACCTCGGCTATCGAAAGGATTTGACAAGATGGATCCATCATAGGTTAACCGAGGCACATAAGCAGGTGTGAAGAACATAAGCCAGTGATTCCTCACACATCGAAAGGATTTTTTGAGGATCTAGCGACTAGAGATGAGAACTGGATAGTGTACGATAACAGATAACAGCACACGTCATGCCGTCTGGCTCCCACGTGACGCAGAACCACCAGTCCAGCCAAAGCCAGATCCACACCAGTGCAGGCGTTTACTTTGCGTTTAGAGGGCTGAGAAAGGGCCAATCTACCATGACCATGGCTGCTGGCAAGACGATCACCACTTCGATACACGTTAATCAGCTTCAGAAATTCGCCGATGCACTGCATGAAAAAGGCGAAAAGATCAAGTGTCCACCTTTTGCACGACAACGCGCGCCCATACGTTTAGAGGGCTCTCATCGACAACCTGAGAGGAAATAGCCGGACTTGGCTGGCATCCGGTAGCCCATCCACCGTATTAGCCGGATTTTGAGCCATCGGAATACCATCTGTTTGTACCGCTGAAGCATTATTTGAGAGGGAAAGAATTTGAAAGCTATTATGACCTCAAAATGGCAGTCGACAACTTCTTCAATTCGCAATCCGCTGATTCCTGGACGAAAAGAATCAACGATTTGCCGAGCAGATGGGAGAAGGTTATATTGCTCTGTGGTGAATATATTATTGATTCCTAGTATGTATTTAGAAAACTATGGTTGAATAAAAATTTGTTTTTGTTTCAAGACTTTTCGACCGCTCCAATATTTATTTATTTATTTATTTATTTATTTAATTATTCACTACAAGGCACGGATCATAATCACATGTGGTAAGGTAACAATAACACATGCAGTAAGCTAACAATAACACATTAAAATTAGACATAAGGGGCAGGGTGACTGAGCAACGAAAGAAACAAAACGAAACAAGCCTAGCGAAACCTTCGTGTAATTAGACATTTAAAAGAAGACAGAGACATGTCAACCATGCTTTCTTTCTCAGAAAGTAGGGTGTTGAGCTCCCTGATGCTCCTATAAATGAGGAATGCTTTCGTATCCTTGTGTAACCTATCGGACCAACGCTGTTTCGGGCGTCCTTTAGGTCGCTTTCCTGACACTGCCAACTCAAGGCCCATCTTGTGTACGCTGTCTTCCTTTCCACGCAGAACATGGTCGTACCATCGCAAGCGAGCTTCGCGCATCTTGTCCGCTATCGGCGCGACACAACTTCTTCCGAATGGCATCATTTCGGATGCGCCGTCTGCGTGACACCACCGACCAACGACACCACCGACTGGCTAGTATTGGTCGTATATGCGGTTTCTGACAAGCTGCTTCTTCAAAGTGTCAGATGACATTTCTACCTCCGCAACAAGCTTATCTAATGATAACTCGCAGCCCCTTAATCGATCTCTCATGTTTGCTGAGTAGTATTTCGTTAGCTTTCCTGTAAGACTTTGCTGAGGTATTTGGTCCATCAGCTTTGTGAGTGTCTTTTCTGTCTCATTTAGGCCTTTGAAAGATTTTTCAGCGACGTCGGCCAATAGAAAAATTTAACAATCTCACGTGGCTAAATCAACAACAGCGAATTCGAAAATTGTTCGAGAAAAGCTAGAAATGCACTGAAAGCTACATGTGGCGACAACCGGCAAAATCTACCTTCGGCCTGAGATTTGTACCGCCAATTGTTTGCAGTCGTTAGCTTCAACGGCTATGAGGATAGAGCTGCGCCGTAAAATGCTATGACGCTCTTAGCAGCCTATATGAAAAGCTTTCCAAACAGCTGTGAAGGTTTCGTTATGAGAAATTAATGCTAACAGACAAACACTGTGTTGGTAATCGAGTCGTGGTTTCAACTAAAATTTTTTCATCCAGGTGGCGATCAACAACCAATGCTTGGACAAGGTCTCAATCGGTCAGAGCTGTTCAAATTATGTGCAGTGCCCGGGTAAGTATTATGCGGTTCAATTTGTGTAGTCCAGGCGAAGAATTGAGGCGAGAATGATATCAGAAGGAAAAGGACACGTCAACGGGATCTAAAAAGCTGCTGACTGAAATCGCTGGACAGTGGCAGAGCAAGTCGTCGAGCATTAGATGGGCCGGCCACATAATGAGCTTCGCAGACACCGGCTGCACTCCGTGGGATGTCAGACGAGCACAAAGACGCCCACCGACGCGCTGGCTGGCCTTTTTGGTAAAACCGTGAACGAACGCTCTTCGTGTCATTCGTGCGAGAAGTATCCATTGGAGCACTCTTGCACGCTACAGGGACGAATGCGCGCGCTACTGGCGGCCTGCCGAGAATTGTATTTGGTCAGGTTTTCGTTTATGCTAAAAGCATAGCTTAAGGAGATGGGTTTTAGCACCTCCCGTTTATATACCTTGCGGACAAACACAAATTTGAAGACCTCTAGAGTTGGTGTCGGTATTTCTGCATAGGTCTTGCTCGATATGGAGTCTTCGGATTTGTCCTAATCGGGAGGGGCAGTACTACGATTGTAGTTGCGCCCAGCATCCTACAGCACAACACTACATTTTCTGAGTTCACAGGAGTGCCACTTTATCACTTGAAAGTGGATGAAGTTTTGGGGAAAATTCAAGGGAGGCGATGAAGAAGGAAAATACCGTATCCCCCCTCCGATTAGGATAGATTTGACTTTTTCCTTACTCCCATGTTCAGCAGTTAAGCATCATTTTATGCAGATTTATTCCTTACTAGTTACGAAAATCGCATGCCGTTCTACTACCCATTTGGTCTGATTTTCTTCCCATAGTTAGTTACCACTTGTTTTTCTCTGTGTCTCTTTTTTCTTTGCTTTCTCTTCTACCTCCTTTGAATTCTATTAAGCTGAGTCATAAATTTTGCAACAAAATCTGTCTTCTTGCAAAAATAAGATTATACCACGAAAGAAAAATGTTTCACTTAACGAAGAAATTGGTGTTACTTTCGATGAGTTTCTTCCGCTTTTCATGAGCTAAGTGGATTAAATCTCTGTAGTTGTGTCGGTTTCGACTTGTAGAAGTCGAATACAACTGTTGCGCCCTCATTGAGTTCGGCGAAGCGCCTATCATGGAGGAAGTGATCCATCGACCGGAGCAGGTGGCGCAATGTCCGGAGTGTATGGTGGTTGCTTGATTTTGCTCCAGCCCATATCCTAGATTTTTGCCAGCGTATGAAGTGCCGTAATCGGTCGGTCATTGCCCTTATAGAAGAAACATTGGATCGTACCGACTTCTTTCTCCACTAATTTTTGCTGGAACTAGTCGAGGATGGTTTCGACTACGTGGTGCAGCTTCCGGTGCACTGATCACTAAATATCCACTAAACGAACAACAGCACCTTCTTTCGGTGGAGCTCCGGTTTCGACGTCGGAACACAAAGCTCGTTGCGTTTCAGCTATTTCTTTCCGGCTTCACAGTTGTAGTGAAGCATCCGCTTTTCATCGCTGGTAAGGATTCGATCCAGGCCCCCTCGCCTGAATCGGTGCCGGAGCTCTCGATAGTCGGAAGCACTGCGATTTACTTGGGTTTCCGTCAACGCATGAGACACTGACGAAGGCGATTTTTGCCACCTTCCCTTCTTCTCCTGAGCGTTTAGTCCCGCACAGTCGCAGGGTCCGCTGTTCTTGTGATCTGTCGCCACCTCATCCTATCAAGGGCGTCATCTGCCGTGGTGCCGACTTCGGCGAGATCTCTCTTGATGACGTCCTTCCATCTTTTCCTTGGGGCTCCTCTCGGACGCCTTCCGGATGCTTCGAAATTTAGGGCCAACCTGTTGGGGTTATCCTCTGGTCTTCTGAGGACGTGTCCATACCACCTCAGACGCTGCTCTCTCATCTTCAGTTGGATCGGGGCTGTCTTCATCACTGCCCTAACATCCTCGTTTTGCACCCTGTCCCGACGGGTCCATCCACATGCCCACCTCAGCATCCTCATCTCCGCCGCGTGCAGTTGCCGCTCCCGCGCCTTACCCAGGGCCCAGCACTCACTGCCGTAGAGGAGGGCAGGTCTCACAACTGTTCTATAGAGCTTGCCTTTGAGCGTCCTGGAGCATCTACGGTCGCAGAGGATCCCTGTGGACTCCCTCCACTTGAGCCAGGCTGCGTTTATCCGTCCCCTGACCGCCTGGTCCACACTTCCTTCCTCGGATAGATCACTTCCGAGGCAGCGGAATTCTTCCACCTTCTCGATCGTTTCCCCTTGGCAGTCTAGGGTCGATCCAGCGCACTGCTCAGAACTTCGTCTTCTTCACGTTCAGCCGTAGGCCGTTGTCTGCGAGGGCTCTCTGCCACAGCTGCACCTTCTCCTCCAGCTCCTCCTGGTTGTCGGCTACTAGGGCGATGTCGTCCGCGTAGAGGATCGTTCTAAAAGGGTCTTCCTCAAGGTGGTTCAGTATAGAGTCAAGCGTTAGCAGGAAGAGGGACGGGCTCAGAGCCGACCCCCACTGTGATATCCACTTTCCTTGTCACCCCGTGTGGAGTTCGTATCGCTGCTTTCGAGCCCTCGTACATGTTCCTTATGACCGTGATCAGACGTTCCGGGACACCCCTCCCTCGAAGGGGCATTCCAGATTACGGCCCGAGCTAGCCTGTCGTAGGCCTTCTCCAGGTCCAGGAATGCCAGGTAGCAGGGTTTCCGTTTCTCCCGATATTTCTCCATCACCTGACGAGCGATGAAGATGGCGTCTGTGGTGGACCTCTCAAACACTGCACCTGGGAGATGGGTACCATCTCCCTCAGCTTTGAGTCGACCAGTCGTTCGAAGATCTTCATCGTGTATGAGATCAGTTTGATCCCTCGGTAGTTGGAGCATTCGAAAGCGTCTCCCTTCTGCTTGAAGATGGGGATTATGGGATTTTGGACACCTTCCATTCTTCTGAAACCGACAAACGGTGTTCACTGGAAGGCGTGGAGACCATCGGTCAGTTCTAGCGTGGTTTGAAAAGAATTCGATTTGATGGATTTGGTCAGGCGTCCCTTGTTTACAGCATTTGATCTTCCCGCAAGTGGTTTGTCTTCGCAGCCTTTCTGGGCGGAAGGGAACTTCCGATACCATGTCCAATAATTTATTCGGTTAAGAGTCAATTTTACAGTGCCTTTCTGGATGTGCTTGACCCCCGTCGCTGGGTGGCCATCGAACTTGAACTAACTGAGAATGAAATCACACACTTTTCACTTTGAGTGGGGATCGTTCCAGAGAATAAAACTCTCCAACAACGCAAGGAAAATTAAGGACTCATAACTAGTAATGATCGGAAACAAGCATTTAAACAGAATGTATCACTTCAGCGGGTTCACTTTGTATTCCAGAGAAAGCAGAAATGTTGCAATATTGGTGACTCAGCCTAATATTTCGATCCATGTTCTAGTGAGGGTGGCACGTCATTTTTGACACATAAATAATTAAGCAAAATTTGGCGTTTCTTCTTTAGCAAATGCCGTGTGCTCGTCCACCTGCCAGTGCTCGTATCCGTACAGTTATAACGGCACCGCTTGCGTCAGTGGAATAAACCTCTGCAACCAAGGATCAGTGTAAGCACTGCACTCCAACGGATGCGGTGGCAAAATCAACTCTCACTAACTGTTCAGGTCCGTGTCGGGACGATGTCTTAATCTCGTGCAGCTCGGCCAGTCCTGCACGTATTCCGAACAGTGCATGGGATTCAGTGCCTGTACTTCGTCCGTATGCTCCTGCAGAACTGGTTCCTCAGCTATAAATGGCGTGTGTCGTTCTGCAGCTGAGGTTTGAGAGCTTATCACAATTTTTCAAGCTAAGCAAGGATTACCAGTCACTGCACTGTCTGTTTCAAAAAAATATCGAACTTTCACGTCAAATTAAACACTTCTCAAATCAATCTGAACACGTTTCACGTTAAACTGGACACCCTTCTATACAAGCTTCACGCTTTTGAAATCAAAGCGTACGTCTTCCAAATCAAAACGGGCTTCTTACAGGTTAAATTACAGACTCTCCAAGATGGTTGGCATAATTTTTGGTTCAAGGAATGTTTGGTATAACACGCTTTGAAGTTGGTAGAAGAGATTTTTGGCGGCGATCACAACTCTTGTGCCAGGCAGTACTCGAACCAGCACCCTCTGCCTTCCGGGAGCCGACGCTACGCCTCGCACCACCAGCGCTGTGGTTGAACGGAACATCCACGTAATATCGGGATAGTTCGAGTCACGCCTAGCGCAAGAATTTTGATCGCGGTCTCTACATCTATAGAAGACGCTCCGGCTCAAGCAAAATGAAAACATCGCTTTGAAGTTTTAGCACACACCTAACGCTCACCTTGATTTTAGAAGCGCGAGTCTTGTTTAGAAGGGTGTCCAGTTTGACGTGAAAACTGCATATTATAATATACTGCATTGCATACCATCAGTGAATTTTTTAGCTGATTGGCTGTGGAACCAATCAAGTGCTCATCCAGAACCAATGCTATCCACTCGTGCAGGTATAGTAATACCCTTCTTGTTTTGATTAAAGAATGATTGTATTAAAAGTTTGCCACATGTCGCAAACATGGGTAGCATTCAGAGATGAGAGCGCGCCAGCCAATCAGGGGCCGGATTCATCAACAACTTACAGAGATTTCACAGAGAAATTACAGCAGAAAATCCTGAAAACGCCAACATTTTACCATATCGCTTGTTGATAAGTCACGTTAAATCGCGTTTTTTTTTCAGGAGTTTCACCTGTAATTTCTCTGTCAAATTACTGTAAGTCGTTGATAAATCCGGCCCCAGATCGCATTGAAAAGGCACGCCATTCAGAAGATGTGTAGGATCAGCATTCTGATTGGCTGGCTGTCTTTCGCCGGTGCCCTGCTAGGTTGTGATTGGCTGGCTCGCCACCATCTCCCGGTGCTGTTCCTCTTCGCAACGTGAACCGAAAGTTTTAACACATTTGGTTAAGCCTTGAGCTGCTAGTGGAGAGACTATATGTTGTGACAGGATGATTTGCTGCGATCAAAACCTTTGCGCTAGGAGCTGGGCGCGACTCGAACAAGAGCCTTCTGCTTTCCAGGCAACGATCCTACCTACACCTTACACCACCGGTGCTGTTAACATCCGCGATATCCTCGAGCCCTCTCAGCACCCACCCGTGATATCGGCGTGGGCTGGCTGCTGGTATCAGCAGGAAACCGGCTAAGCTATGCCACGTGCGGTCAAACAGCGCAGGCGATGCAAGGAATAGCATCGCAATTCGGAAAGCCGAAGGAGCGAGTTCGAGTCCTGCCTGGTGCAGGAGCTTTGACCGCAACAAAATATCGCTACAGCAACATCTATTAATAGTGTTCCACTGACCCAGTTTCAGATCGGAGGTCGGTGTACGTACAGTCAGCAATGTGGGGGAGGCTCGAGCTGCCTCTCGAACGTCTGTCAGTGCCCGTCGAACACTTTCAACTACGGTGACGGTTACTGCAGAAGTGGAGGTAGAGTGGTCGGGGTATCGGAGCCGATCTATTAGAGTTTCCTTTCTTAACTGACATCGCGACTAAATAGTTGGAGTAGTCAAAAAGAGGATGAGTTTGGTTTGAACTAAAAAATAAGGATTACTCCGAACAAACGTATTGAACTGTGCAGCTCCATGTTCCATGTTTCAATCCCTTTAGCATTTTTTAGGATATATCGTGGAGGACATTTGAATTTGTATGTGGCCTATAAAAATGCTTGCGGTGGTCAGCCGATGAACGACTTAATGTTTTATCCTCCTAGTCAAGTCTGGCACCTTCAAATACTAGAACATGTGTTCCATTTTTGTGCAAAGTTCTTGAACCTACCGAGTTAGGGGCTCGATAGTTTACTATGGAGTCGCTCAGTCTCGCAAGGGAATAGTTTCCAAAGATCAAAATATACAGAAAAATGTAAAAATACTGCTTTATAGACACAGGTGTTCAACTCTTTCCCCTTGCAGAATTTTTGCGTATTTCCTACATATTCGATGTTTGGAACGTACTATTCTGGCCTTGAATATTCTATCTCTACGCTTATCGGAGAGGAATCCCTAATGCATTTGTGCTTTATGCACTGACTTGAGGACAAAGATCCAGTGAGAGTATAGTGAACCGTTCCTCTGAAACAAAGTTTGGACCGGACGGCACTCGAACCGGTTACTCGTGCTTCAGAGTGCACGCGACTGCAGGCGCCTCCTTCGACTGCGTTACCACACACCAATTTCTGAGATGCCATTGCATTCTAGACTACACGCCAAGTGAAAACGACAAAAAGAAGCGTCAGTGCACTCCAAGTCCTTTCAGGCTCAAGCGGCACCTCTCCAACAGGACAGTGCTCGAATCCATCGGAGACGGTGGCGTACCAGAATGGCGCTGCCATCAACTGCCTCTTCTCCCATTGTCCGACGAACAGCCATTGCGAGTATAGTAACAGCGTGCAGCAGTACGTGTGCTGCGGCTGAGAGAGTTTAATAAAGATTATTGTTGGCTGTCCAGCTCGTCTACTGAATCGCATCAGCATCAGCAGCCGGTGTGCCATAGAAGCCTCGACGAATCTATCCTAGTCAGGAGGGGCAGTCCTAAAGTGCTGTTTGCATTCGTCATCCCATGACACACCCCACATTCCATGGATAGGTTGTAAGGAATGTATCCCACCAATTGTGCAATTTCTCTCAAGTTTATTTCTCTGGTTCCATAGATACAACAGCTAATCATCATATGCACCATTATTATCTATAACATATTGCTATTTGCCAGGTAATTTGTAGATCTCGCTTCTATTCCTGTGGTTCTGACGGAAAAAAAACTCGACAAGGCCCTTTTCAAGTTGCTCCCTGTCGTCAAATTATTGCTCCTGCAAATGATTCGACAACGAAAGAAACAGATGGCAGTCCGTTGCAGCAAGGGCCCCGATGTGGGCGGGCCAGAACATGTCATCTGAAACACTGGAGCTTTTTCTGAGTCTGCCTTGCGACATGCGGAAGCGCATTGTCGTGAAGGAGGAAGATCTCGTCTTCTTACCCACGAAGAGCTGCTTCAACGCGGTACAACTGCCTGCGATAGACATCGCTACTGACAGAAGTGTTTGCAGGTAGCAGCTCCCAGTGAATTGTTCCTTCCCATAGTGAAACTGTTAGTGTATTGTTCTTGTTCTAGCCGTTAACCAAGATTGTTACGATCTTCTTTATCCGGCTTACGTTTCGGCGAGTTTCGCCTTCTTCAGAGCCTGGAATAGCCGATAACATATGCAAGACTACCAGCCCAAACATCATTTCATACTACAGGGTACTAGTCTTGACGAAAACAGGAACGTGATCCGACACCACAGTTTCCAACGAATAACCTCAGAGGTGGATGCAGAAGCGGACCACCAACACCCGCAGATGGACGTAGACGTGGGTGAATAAGCTTTGGCCCCGAGACAAACCGACTTAGTCAGCCTGTGGATAAGATCACGAAGATCGAAACCAACAGAGCTGTGCGAAGGGTGCCAGCTCTCGTGTTGCCGACAGGCATTCCTCCTTCCGGCTGACCCGAGGACTCGTAGCTGCGATCCAAAGCGCTTCTAATGTCCTGCGCGCCGATACGTCACTCTCTCGCGCTAAGATCGACACAGAGACCTCTATCGTCGCGCCAACATGGCATCGAACCCTGTGTCTCCCCCCCCCCCAAGAAGTCTGAACCTTACATTTTCTAAGGCCATCCAGATGCTGTTTTATTCTGACACAGAGGGGTCTTCCTGTCTCCCCTATGTAATTCTCCCCACATTCATTACATTACATCTGATAGACCACACCCGATGTCATACAGTCACCTTCTTTCTCGTTAGGGCACACAACGCAGGATGGTGTGAGACGCATCCTATCGTAGATTCAATTTCGAACCATTTGCATTTTTAAGGTGATAGGAGGGATGTCAATAACCCTCATCGTAGATATCAGCGTTACGAACACACCTGCAAATCTCCGCACTTATTTTGTCTGAGATGAAAGGCACGCAAAAGGGTATTTTTGTACGTTCATCCCCTTGGCGAACAGCGTGGCTGGCTTGCAGCCTGCGTGCCGTACGCCAGTGCTCCCCTGGATACCAATTACTTTTCGCAATATTAAGAGCCATATTCAGTTTAGAACAGTTTCTGTTCAAAATCAGACGAAATTGATGTGGCGGTCCGAAACATATTTTTAATGATGCTCTTCTTTGTACTAGAAGGGTGAGCAGATTGGCAGTGAATGAGGATGATTTTGTTACTTGGCTCTCGGTACCACCGAGTTTTGATAGTCCCGTGAGCAAGGTGGACTTGGACGTTGAGGAAAGCAAGTTAACTTTCTGTAGGTTTTTCGCGTGTGAGGTTTATGTGCTTGGACTGCTGATTCAACAGCTCAAAGCAAGCATCCATCTCATTCTGAGTGGAGCCCAGTATAAAGCAATCATCTATATATCTACAGTAAAATATAGGCATGCGTTCCAGAATGAGATTTTCCACCTTGGACATGAAAGCCACAGCTAACACAGGATTCTAACACAGGAGCCAATCTCTGTCCCATAGCCAACACTCTAACCTGTTTGTAGTACTCTCCTGACCATCGGAATACGTTACACATAAGACACTCGCTAACCAGCGTCATTATTTGAGCTATATTCAAGCCATAGAGATTCACACTTGCTTGGTGTTCTGTGAGCATTTCAGAAACAGCCTGCAGAGCGCTTTCTCTAGAGACATTGGAATACAACGCAGTAACATCGAACGATTCCATGACACATCCTTCCTCCGCCGTGGTCTCGCGGACTTTTTGCAGAAAAGCACTGGTGTTTGGCAGGTGTGAGGGCACAAATTTTACCAGTTGAACTAAGAAACTAAACTTCTTCGCAATTCCACCAGACACTGAGCATTACCTTTTTGGGCGGTGTTTCGGTCTTGGCGTGGGAATTCCTGCTTCGCTGCCACTGAGCCACTGACGGGCGTGGCTATCGTACATTACCCACTTTTCGTCGCCAGTGACCTGGTCCTCGAGCTAAAAAAAAACTCTGCCTAGTAAGTCAAGAAGTTCATGCGGTCATCCTGGCGCAACTGTAGATGATGGCCGCCAAGTTCGCACCGTGGTGTCCATGCACCATATCTATGTGTCTTCCCAATTCCACGCATGTGCCAGCTCACCGGATATCGTCCTGAACCACATCCAGAAGGCGCCCTTCATTCACTGTAACTGGCCTTCCAGACCGTGGTTGGTCCTCTAAGCAATAGACTCCGTTCTCGAACACATACTTTCGCTGTGTCGCAGGAAATAGAGGCAGGACTCATCGTTCCACATATGATATCTGCCGCGACTCCTGCTCTGCTTTCCTTTTTGAACACGTGAAGCAGAAGCTTGCAATTTTCTTGCAGTTGAGAACGATTTTCTCTGAAATGGTCGTAACGGAATATGACGACAATAGTTGTAAATGTAGGTGATAGGTCAGCCTTATATGCATAATGGGAGAAAATTCTAGAACACTTTTCAAAAATTTGGCGGAACGTCAGTGTGAGTGGCGGGAAGCTTCCTTACATCCTAATAGACAAAAACCCTCGTATCGTGTGCCAGCAGCTCGCACAAGCGCAGGGGAAAGCATGGAGACGTAAATCACTATTAGATCGTCCCCCTTCGATTAGAATAGATTCGTCACGACGTGTTCTTTGGTAATGGGGAACCTTCTAGATGCATACTTCCTTAGCAGAAGAACTTCGAGTAGAAGTTTAATTAACATTTATTAGAAGCGGAGTGTGTATAGACAATGTTGAGCAATTTTCAGCCTCTCCACAATTGATGATTTGCTAGCAAAAAAAAACACAGACCCAATATTTGAGAACGAACAAAAGTTTGGTACGCT
>CANDYH010001110.1:0-17610 GCA_947396885.1 Heligmosomoides polygyrus polygyrus | reverse complement strand
AGTCGAGGATTGTTCTGGACTGCTGCCGCGCCAACGTGTTGGACTTCCGGCGGAGGTATGACCTCAGTATAGACCAGATTTGAATCCGCTGAACTGCTCTGTATGAGAAGTTTTGGAGAACAAGGCCTTCGCTACTTACCACAAAAGTATGAAGTCAGTGGAGGACGATATGGTCAAAGCATGGAACGATATCGACGTAGACTACTTGCGGCGCACCGTCGATGCCTTTCCTCGGCGTCTTCGCCCTTGCATTCGCAGCAAAGAAGCCCATATAAAATACAAGTGACGCTATTCTGTTCGATAGATAATTGTTGATATTTTGTATATAAACTTGTTAAATTCTATAATGTGTTGTGTAACGTATAACGCTTATGTTTAGTGCGTCAACACTTTTTACGCACCCTGTAGAATAACTAGCCAAAGATGGAATTCTCTTGAGCAAAACAATCAAATTCCGGAGACGGACTAGTCATGGCAGCTCTCGGTCTACTGGGGAAGAATCACTACTTGTTCATATATGACAACACTCGTTTAAAGTCCCTAGCGACATCATTCAGAGGCAAAGGCACACGCGATTGATCAGCTCTAACTTCGCCAATAGCCAAAGTGGGATTAACATACTACGAACTCGCATAAGTCAAAAAACAAGCTAAAAGATGAAAAAAAGAAATTCTAGCGTAGTACCGACCCGCCTCTGTGGTGGTCTGACGCAAACAACTTATTACCTAACATAACGTATTCTGCAGATGAATAAAGCAAAAGCAGCATTGCCTACACCATAAAATTGGTCCCATTCACAGAGTCATGCTTCGCACAACTAGAGCACCAGGTTGACCACAAGCGTGATGTAGACAGCGTGCGATACTATCAAAAGGGAATATAGATGCCAAAAAATAATAAGGGAATAGATTCAGATGTCAGGTCTCGATTTGGAATCACACCGCTGTTCCGGAAATGTGGTCTTTTGTTCCGACCGTTAGAGGAAATGTTTACTCGTTGCCTCACTTTCTAAAGAAGTTAAGACGTAGTCTAAACGTCGCTATGGACTGCCGTCCTTAGAAGGCAGTTTTTTTGGGAATAGCACCTTAGCACTGCGAAAAATGGTGCACAAAAATGAACGTCGTAAAGTGAACGAGCGGTGCTAGGGAATCAACCCACCCCATAAATTAGTGAGCAGCCCATGTGGTGGATTTTGCGATGCAATTAGTAGTACACCGCTGGGGAATCCCGATTTAATCGGACTAGAACGCTTAATCGTCTCGCGGATATCCGACGGTAGCAACCGCGACCAATGTACATATACCAATGCAAGGATATTCTCTTAGAAAATCGGAACAAAATCAAAGAGCTTGGTGTGATATTCAACTCATTATCGAATGCTTTTCACGCATAAACCAAGCGGTTAAAAAAGCTTATCGGTCCCCTCTTTTTCATTTTTAAAAACGTGAGCTCTAATGTCCGGAGAGTTGTACTGAGGGTATACAAACCCATATCCCAGAGCTTCCTCACTTGGAATATTGCTGTCGGATTTGGAGCCTCTTGAAGAGATGTTTACAATCAAAAATCGAAAATGTGAAAAAGACTTTCACAAGATTCTTTTTCTACAGAACTATGGTGCAAAGCGATTACCGAAACTCGTTGCCTGATTACTCTTCTATACCGAATTTTTGGAATGATAACTTTACTTTATAGAATTATTTTTCATGATGCAGTACTAGGCGTTCGAATCTGTTGTGTCTGTGTCTTGGCCAGCAAGTACTAGGTTTTCAGACCTATTCAGGCGCTCGAGTGAGTTTCCTCTTCATTATGACCAGCCAAAAAGACTGTTTTCCAAAAGTCATACTTCTACTTCTTTCTACGAGTTGGTCGATGGTTGCAAATGCTAACAATCTCAAAATGTAAGCATTTTTCGAAGCAAACTAACAAGTAAAGCGACTATTGACAGTACAGTTACCGTTGCTACCTTTCTGACAGCTGTAATTAAAACTGTTCGCTGAGACAGTTCGTCCTTTCTGAAGTCCACCTTATTCTGCCATCGCATGACCGTGATGTCAAGCTCGTTTGATTCTGCTTGCAAGTGGTCATTTAAATCCGTCATGAGCTTTTTACGTTTTTTTCTCATCGGGACGCGAATTAATAATTTCGATGGCTTCCTTTAAGCAGTTGTCGTGGTACTGCTTGTTGCTCATTATCGTTATCATCAAGTGGTTCAGCTGCGCTGTCTTCTCCCTAACGTACGCTTCGCATTCCTTTCTTGCTTGCGGAAATGCGAACGCTTGGTAGAGACGGTTGAACTCTGGCCCGCTTTTTTTATCAGTCCGCAAGCATTCGTCATCTTTGTCTTGTAAATCTGTATTTCTGCCATCTTCTTGATTTTTGCAAGGTTTCACAGTCTCACCTTAGAATGTACTTCGTTTGGTTCGAATAAGAACCCTTTTCCTGCCACATGGGTCTTTCCTTTGCTCCTCTGGCTCTCTCAGATAAGAATTCGCACAGTGAGCGGGCTTTTTTCAGCGATTTATATTGGCCCCTCTGTTGAGGTTCAACCAGAAAGAACTGCTGATTTAATCTCTTTCCAATGAGTTGGAAAGAAACTTTTTGCTTCCTGGTGAAGGAAGGCTTTGAAAGAACTCCTGGTTCCCCGAGGAACGCTTAATAGAGTGCTTTTTTGAATTCTTCTTTCCTAGCGATGGAAAGAAGTTTCAATTTCTTCCAGGGCTCTCCTGAGAGAACACGTTAGGAAGGCTTTAAGTTTTCCTGGTCCCCTGAAGAACGCTTAATGGAAAACTTTTGAAAGCTTCTTTCCCTAGCGGTGGAAAGAAGCTTCGGATGCTTCCAGGGCTCTCCTGAGAGAACGCGGTAGGAAGGCTTTACTAAAGTTCTCCTGGTTCCCCGAGGAACGCTTACTGAGTACTTTTTATTAGCCTCTGTCTCTCACTGGGGAGAGCTAGCGCAGAAGCTTTTGCGTGGATTTGAATCCATGACTGATGCACCAATTTGTTGGTTTACCACGGCTGTGTCTATTGCGACTTGTATAATTGATTTATTACGATATCACGTTAAGAGCACGACAAATATTGCAGAACATGGCGGTATATATGCAGGGATTACTTGGGCGGAGCCTATAAACAGGGGGACATATTTGCCAATGGGTGAGATCTTAACAGGATATACCGCGCCTAGAGTGTATTGCATATGCGCAACCTCGACTGCTTAATTACGGTACCGCTAGGTCATGCCTGTGGAGTTGTTCAATGGTATTTATCTTATGGTGCTAGTCTAAATATCTAAACATTTATTATTCAAATTTATGTTGCCCTACATGGCATTACGTTTATACATTCTCATATAGGTTGTGTACATATTCACAACAGCAATGCACTCTATGTAAAATCGCGACGAAAAAAGCCGCCAGAAAGCAAACCTGATTCATAGACAATGTTGTATCTTCACGACTCCAGAGGTGGTAAAGTTTCTTCACCTAAACATAGCGTAGAAGGATTATTTAAGGCACTGATCATTTATTTGTGGTATTTTTTAGAACGTTAATTGATTACGGTAGGTTACTGTAGTTATTGGTGAGATTGGGCGAGTAACCCTTACTCACTCATGCCTACCGTAATCCACCGTGATCGATCAAAAATTTGAAACAGACATTGCATAAGCAATCAGCGCCTTAAGTAACACAGTGGAATCCACGGTCGAATTCGTTAAATGTTCGCAAGGCGTTGATATCTGTAGGATTGTTCGACCTGTGGAGCCAAGTTTTTATTCGACTGGCGGTAAACAACCTGTCTAGGCAATGTCTTAATGAGGAAACTTTTCCACGTCTGGAGTCGTGAAAGCACAACAGTAAACTGTGGATGAGGCTTCCCTTCCGGCGGCCTCTTTCGATGCAATTTCACATAGAGCTTTGCTTGATTGTGGCGGATCTTTCTTAGGGAATGCAAAAATTTCGCACTACAGGAGAGTGGAACCACAAACCACTCCGTCTCTCAACAACGCTCTTCCGTCCACTGCGCCTCCATCTCTTTGGAGGCCTCGTCATTTAAGCAACGTTGTTTTCGGAAAAGAAACAGCGATATAATAGGCCTTAACTATGAAATCTCTTAGTGAAATCTCTAGTATACATTGTCCACATTGACCAATCAAGCACACATCGCGAAGCCACACGAGAGGACATGGAGCTTTGACAGCACCTGACAAAATGGAAAATTTCTGCTTTCCTTCTCGTTAATATAAGGCACAAGAAATGGCTGACCGAAAGATGATAGGCATTTGATAGACCTTCAAACACGGCATACGCTTCTTAACCACACTGCACTTTAACAACACGATCCATTGGTCGATGCAGTAAGTGAGCAAGGCCATCACTGAACAAGCCGAGATCCTACAAGGAGCAGTGTATGGACACGACATATAGTCCACCTGGAGTTATACAGAAAAGAATGCATGCAGCGCTGAAGGGGTGAAAGTTGTAGAAACTCTTGTTCAAGGCCACTTTACAAACTCTGTGATTTCCAAAACTCTGGAAAATCAATGCGCTCCCGAGAGAGGGACGTTCCAGGGCAGTGGTTCTCCTCTATAAATAACGTCTTCCCCTGAAGCGCTCCGAGTGACATGCATTCCTCTGGAGAGCGCTTTGCGCAATAAGCTCGCACTCAGCAAGTGCTCGGACGACAGGACGACCAGAAACTTACACGGAGGACTGGGAAAGGCCGCTCCCCTTCACAATTCACATAATTTAGGTCCACAATATAAAGTGGGCACCACACATTGGATCCATCCGTAGGATCGAAGAAGATCTTCGGATAATTGGATGACTCGGACAACGGCGGTTTTGCGGAGCCCGGATTTCCGGATGATTCGGTCGGGATACCCGAATCGGATGTCCGAAAATGATTCATTCGGATCCAATGTATAGCGGACACAGAGAATGACGGACGAAATCCCACGTAACTGCTACTCGTTTAAGCTGTTCAGTCAACCGTTCATTCCGTAACCAAGCGCCGTTACTACTGCCCCAACGTAAAAAGGAGAAGGTGTTGGGTATGTCAAATCGATCTAGTTTGAATCGCAAAAAACACAGAAGTATCGCGTTTGGGAACAAGGATTAAACAAGAAGTAAAGAAGGAAGCGAACGGGATGCCAATTGAAGTTTCAGATTAATCCCACGTAATCGCATCGGAGGTCCTTTTTTGAACCGTATGCCATTTTCACGTCACATTGGACGTTTTCCAACGTTTTCCACGAAATAAGCACCACTCGAATCAGTGTGGTTTTTTAAAATAAACTCCACACGCTATGACAAGCTTGAAATAAATGTTGATTTAAAGAATTAATTGAATTTCTTTCGAACTCTCTTGTTCTCCTTTCATTACTCAGGATGCCCTAAAGAAGTGAATATGTCCAGCCTTTGGCAAAGAGCTCTAGTCCTCTGGTAAGCAGAAATCACGCTGGACTACCCAGCGCGTCATAATGTTAATTTGATCTACTGCATTAATGCTGTTCCACAGAAGCTGCACAGCAGCGAATGGCGTGCTTTTTTCAACAATTGTTTGTGATGATCTTTGATTCGAGCATAGCTTCACGCAAACAAAGTTTTCACAATAGTGAAGCTCGACTTTGTCAATTCTTTATTGACAACGTTTCGGGCTATAAGTCCTTCTTCAGGTCTAAAAACAGTTATATTGTACATCTCTACAACAACATTTTACAAACAAATAGAGACTTTCCGGACAGACCTGGGAATCACAGGGAGGAGGAGGGGCCAGGGATGTTCAGTGGTGCGTTTGGCCAGAAATGAAGCGCAACACTCCTCGGGCTACTTATATTTCTTAGTGGGCAGTGACCGCTCTCTCATATTTCCATGTCGCCATCATTGTCAGCCGGTCACGCCGCGTACCCTTATAGGATGATAAGCCTCATCGCATTCTTCATTTCATCTCTCCGATTTATTGGTGGTTCCCAGTGCTTTATCTCCAGCGCTTCCTTGATTTTTTTCCTTTGAAAATATGCAATATAACTGTTTTTAGACCTGAAGAAGGGCTTATAGCCCGAAACGTTGTCAATAAAGAATTGACCAAGTCGAGCTTCACTATTGCAAAGTCAAAGTTACACCCATGAAGCTCAGGAAACCAACGGTTTTAAAAAGTTTTTACAGTTTGTGATCTCAACACTAATTTGAGCCCTTTCGCGCAGCCTTCTATGGGGTATCTAGGCTTATAGTTTATTCATAGAAACATAGAAACAACAACGACGAAAGCTGCCCAGTCGACGAAAACGAAAAACGCAGGGTAGTTCGAGAGATCGGAGGGAGATGTTCGCTCTCGATCGTGGATTTTCATGAATCAGAAAGATCACTGGGCTATCATGAATCCTATCCCCGAGACTCCGCTGATATGGGCTACTTAGAAACATAGCAAACGATTGCTGATTTGAAAGCTTCTGAGCGACCCACTAAGCTGTGCTGGTAAGGTGACTCAACACCACCCCGGTAACACCTGCCACATGAATCAGTTATAATAAAGCCTTAAACTAATTTCAACAGTTTACTTGAAAGTTGCAGGCAAATCAAAACAATTGCCGCGTGACGAAATAGTAACGTTCCTTCCTAAGATGAAATGTCAGACTGACTCATAGATATAAAGGCCGTAACGGCTTTCAAGCACTACAAAGCACTTCTGTGAATTTAGAGGGCATTCATGAAAACGTCGTTCCTTAACAAACGGCGACGGTTCGTCCTTACAAAAAATCGTATCCATTTTTATTCATCCGTCACTTAGTTCACACAGCAATCTGATTTACGTTGCTAGGATGTTTTGTTGCGATCAAAACTCTTGCGCCAGCCGGGACTCGAACCATTACCTTCTGCTTTCTGTGAAGCGATGTTACGCCTTACACCACCTGCGCTGTTTGACCGTACATAACATCTGCAATATCCTCGAGACTGTTGGCACCTACTCGTGATATCGGGATGGGCCAGCCGCTGAAAATCAGCACGGAACCCGTTAAGCTGAAGGCCTTACTTATAACAAAAGTGTAAAGTGCTTCATCTAGGGGCTAGAGGTCAATTACACCAATACGCTATCAATAACTCACCACTCAGTTGTGCTGACGAGGTTAAAGACTTAGGGTTCCTAATCACGAATAATCTAAATTTTGACAAACACTGCACACTGGTTTCCAACAAAGCCATGAGAGCAGTGTACAACGTGTTCAGAGCTATATCTTCTAACGATAGTAGCTTACTTCTCCAAGTATATAAAGCATTTATCAGACCAATTCTAGAATACGGTACCCCAGTTTGTAATCCTTACACGCGTAAAGGTATCACAACATTAGAAAGCGTGCAAAACAGCTTTACAAGGAAGCTCATGACGCGTACGCTAGGATATCGTTACGATCAAATACCCTCAAGCAGTGTGCGAGATAGAATTTTGGATTGACGTCTCTTGCCCTTAGAAGAACGCGAAATGATCTATTACTGTTTCACAAAATTGCACATCAACAAATTGGAGTCGAAATTACAGATCTAGTGTCGATAAGAGCATCTAACACCCGAGGTGGTGTCGTTAAATATGACACTGATACTGCCAAACACAACTGTCGTCGTTTCTTCTTCACTCATAGGACACTCTCGTTATATGAGAAGCTTCGCAAAAAACATTTCTTGCCATCAAACTACAACGCTTTCAAAAAATTTCTCCGTGAGCATATACGTTCCTAAAATGAGATGTTTCAGATGTTGCTAACTCTTCATTAGGCGTTGCTTGTGGTGTTGTATTTCTTGTGTGTGTGTCTTGTGTTGTACTTCTGTTGTAATTTTTAACACACGAATATTGTCGTGTAATAAATAAATAAATAAATAAATAAATAAATAAATAAATAATTAAATAAACAATGTTTTAACACATCTGCTGAAGATTGAACCGGACGGTAGAGAGGCAACAATCTGCTTTACGCCAGTCCTGTAGCACAATTGTCCGTTTTGATTTCTCAACGACCACCAGACTTGTCTTTTTGTTAAAAAAATAATTTTTAACTTCCCAACTAGTCCATGTAAGTTCAGTAGTTTTTAGAAAAATTTGCCGCAGGTGCGTTATCGGGACTGGAACACCGATTTATAGAGTAGGCGTGGGTGAGCTATATCAGGTTCAAGTAGTTCGATTCCGGTTCACATGTCGTGGTTTGCTTTTGTATACGGACGCTTGAACTCAGCCTGGTGCACCGATCGGACCACGGTCCACCACTGAGCCGCTTTCCCTGAAAAAGCCACGGGAGAACACCGAACACTGCCGCACCGCAGCCAAACTTTGATTTTGATGAGCAGCAGTCGATGTTCCGCAAATCAGCCACGAAAATCAATTCATCCTGGCCAATAGGGACCATCGCGATGACGGGGTGCACAAACAGGGACGGCGGGCTCTATTGTTGGTCGACGTGAAACGTATCAAATAGCAGCGACAGAACAGCGTGTGCTCGGCTTCTCGAAAAAGCGCACGAATTCAGGCCGTCGACAGGCGCGGGGAACTCCGCAAATTAGCGCTTGTCTTGGTATTAGGCAGAACTACTTCGCTTCACTATGAGGCGCCAATCAAAGCATGTATACCATTTTACAATCAAACTGGACAAGCATCAAATTAATTTGGACACTTTTCTAAGCAAACTTGACCGTTTTGAAATGAAGAATTCAAGACTAACATCTTTTAAGTCAAAACGAGATTCTACCACAATAAAATTAATTTGTTCATTGATTTATAACTACACGCTCAAAGCTATGCTAGGTAGCTAAAAGGAGGGCTTATGCTTAAGCTGAAAAATTCAACTACATAATTTTGAATGCTCACGATTCATAAGACTTCCTTGAGTTAAACGACGAACAGGGCAAAAACGAAGCAAACCACTCCTGCACAATTTTGATTAAGTCAACGCTGAACGACAATGTAAAAACATAGTACTAAAATGCACTGCAATTTCCTATTTTTAAGTATTGTGCTGCCATTCAGAAGCCCAAGTACAAGGAGCCTTAACCAATGAATGGGCATAAAAATGAGGATAAGAGTGATAAGCCAATTTAATTTAATATAATTAAATCATATAGTTTGATTGTGGTATAAATAACAGCAAAGCAAAATACTATCCGAGAAGAGGAAAAGAGGGCTAGAGGAATTTTTGTTTAAGGAAAACTTAGAATGGCTTTCTAGAAGTCTTTAGTTTATCTGCGCGAATAAAAGATCACACTGTTTGAAATTTTATAAAATTACTTTTAAAGGTGAAGTAATGAATCAAAATTCGTTTTGAAGCGTAAGAAGACAGAAATCACATAGTACATATGCCACGAGAAGATATCGCTACATGCACTCAACTAGATCGTCGCTAAAATCATAAATTCTGCTTGCGTGGAGTTACACATTTATCAACGGAGCAACAAAAACCATTGTAAAACACGCATCTCTTTACTTCGCTTTTCCAAGTAAGAAACATTTACACTGTCAATCAAATGAAAATCCCAGCGAGCACTTGGCATGATCTTTTTTTAGAACACCAAAAAATATTAACGTCTTCATATACCCTAGATTCAGCTTCAAAGCACAAATTGTTCTCGAAAATAAAAGTATAACAGTATAACATATTAAACAGCAAGTACACTTATTGGGGCAGGTGAATTTGGGAGCTTCGAAAAGATCGTACTAAATGTTCTTTGGAAAAAAATACACTCTAATTCTTTTCGGAAATTCTTTATTGTACTGTAGGTAAAATTCGTTTTAATTTGGAAGACGTTCAGTTTGATTTCAAAAACGTCATTCTTGCTTAGAAGAGTGTCGAATTAAAGTGTGCACAGCTTTAGCCCAATTGAGATGGAGGGAGCTTCTTGAATCCAGGAACAGTGTAAATGAAAAGTATGAGCTTTTTCTATCCATCCTTCAAACATGTATCGAAACATACGTCCCTCTCAAAGTGGTTTCGTCATTAAAGACCACCATTCTTCCTAAACATTTACAAAACATGCTATCTCATCGTGAATGCTTGTTTGTTGAGGGAAGGCGTACCGGGAACTGGAACCTATACAAAATGTATAATGAAAAATTTTCGGCCCATCTTAAAAAATACAATAATTATTTAGAGAAAAAAGCTGTTGAGTCTAATAACATTCGTAGGTTCTACACGTTTATTAATAGCAAAATTCTTGAGAAGAGCTCAGTCAGTTCTCTTGTTGAGGGTGGTATCATAGCAACCTCCGCTGTGGAGAAGGCTGATGTTTTAGCAAATCAATTTGAGAAAATCTTCCAAAAGGATGATGGCAGAACTCAGGTGCATTTTGATCCACATCCTATCGAGTCGATGAGAGATATCCCGTGGTTTGCTGCTAATCAACTCTATGAGCTGATTAATAAGTGGCCTAACTCTTCGTCGGTTACCATTATATTTCATTAAGAAAGTGGCTGTTGTCATATGTGGTCCTCTTTCCTACATCTTTAATCAATCACTAATGTATAGCGAGATTCCTCAACGTTGGAAGCACTGCTTCGTCACCCCGATTCTTAAAAAAGAGCCAGCTACCAATCCTGAAAACTACCGGCCGGTGAGCATTACATCTGTGTTCTGTAGGCTTTTTGAGAAGGTGCTTAAGGAGCACATGCTTATCCACATTCATGCCAATGGCATTTTCCCTCCGAATCAGCATGGTTTTTCTTCTGGCAGGTCTGTTCAAACGAATCTCTTAGAATGTTTACATGACTGGACGGAAGCAGTGGACAGAAAGCACAGATGTGATATCGTTTACTTTGACTTTGCTAAGGCATTTGATAGAGTGTCTCACCAAAAGTTGGTTGTCAAACTAGAGAGATATAAGTTCCACCCCATTGTAATTAAATGGATTGCTCAGTATCTCACCGGTAGAACGTTTCAGGTCAAGGTTGAGAATTCTTTTTCAAGCGTAAGGTGGGTAGAAAGTGGTGTTCCACAAGGAGCGGTACTCTCTCCTATACTCTTCAACATCTATACTGCAGAGCTTCCAAATATTGTGCAGCAATGCGATGTTACTATGAAAATGTATGCTGACGATGTGAAGATCTATAGAACTATAACAAGGCAGAGGACGTTTGTTTGATGCAGAACGCAATAGATTTGTTGGCGAGTTGGGCAGATAGATGGCAGCTTCCTCTCTCTCCACAAAAAACTGTTGTTTTGCACCTAAATTCCGGTACATCAACCCATCCATATACGTACAACATAAACGGGTGTACGTTAACAGCTGTGGACTCTGTTAAAGACCTGGGCTTTCATTATGATAATAATCTAGACTTTGGGAAGCATATCCGAAAGGTTTGTAACTCAGCCATGCTACGAACGTCGAACATCTTTAGGGCTTTAACTACTAAGAATAAATCCATTCTACTTAAGGTATACAAAACCTACGTACGCCCTCTTGTTGAATCTAGTGCCTCTGTCTTCAATCCTTATAAGAAAAAGGACATATGCAGAATGGAGAAGGTACAAAACAATTTCACTCGCAAACTTCTCCTTCGAACAAATAGCTTCTTATACTCGCGAGTACCAAAAGCTTCAATTAGAAACAAATATCTCGGTATACCGACCCTAGAATCTCGTCGCAAAGTATTCGATGTGTGTCTTGTACATAAACTGCTGAACTTCACACCTGCTTCTGGGCCTTGTAAATTCTTTAAAACGAAGAAATCTCTAACACGAGGGGAACCTGAAAAGTTATCTCTTCCTCGCCCCAGAACCCGACTACGAGCCACATCGTTCACATATAGAGCTGGCAGCTTGTACTTAAAAAGTGCTAAACATACTCAGTCTCCCGTAACTCCGGGACAAATGAAAAGCCGTGTAGGTATTGCCTTGCTTAGAAACGAGATTTCTTAAACAGTATATGACTTTGCATCCTGGCGTTGCTGTTGACTAGTTCTTTGTTCTGGATTTTATTTGTTATCATTGTTTGTTAGTTTATACACGCTGTTGTCGGTGTACATTGACCGCTTTTCAACGATTGCCTTATGCAAGCGTAATAAACATAAACATAAACATAAACATAAACAATTGGATTGAAAAAGCGTCCAGTTTGGTTAGAAAAGTATCGAATCTGCAAAAATTACGTCAAAATGGTATAAATTATAGCAGCCAAAGCGCACAACTCACGAGCTGAAGCAACGCGAGGCTGAATGGACGTACAAAAGGTTTAGGGTGTACTGCGCTCGAAATCGACCAAATAGGGAAAAGGAGGGCTTATGCTTAAGCTTAAAATTTCGTCTACATAATTTCTGAAGGCTCATGGTTTTCATAAGATTTCCCTGAGTAAAATGACGAACTCCTAAAGGTCAGCGCTAGTCAGTCACCTTGTCGGTTGTATTCGAATTGGCTCGCGGTTAGAGGCTTCGAAACTATACCATTCGCCAAAGTGTTTCGCTGCTTAATATTTTTTAAAGTATGACAACTGCTATAGTAATGCAAATTTCGAGTAAAACCGCAGCAATATTTTGAAGCACAATCTATTGTCTCCAATACAAGGAAAGTCATTTGTTTGCTAGATCTCAATCACCTCCAAAAACTGGAGCATAAGGAATTCTGTTCGCAATTCTATCAATCCTTTCTTACAAGAGCGGCTTTAGGCGCTTACAATTAATTAGTGAAAAAGTCACCAGTAAGCTCACGACTTATTGCGCACCAATCACCATCTAAAACGGTATGTTTTCTTTGAGAATGGGATCGTAATTTGTTAAACAGTGAAAGTAGCAGCTCAACAAAAATAAACAAAATTCCGGGAAGTCGAATTTGGCCAGCTCAGCAAGAAGGACTAACCATAAGAACGATAGCCAATAATGCCTGAAGCGCCTTTGTAAGACATCCACTGTGGCTCTGCTAAAAACTCCAGAAGGACTACAATGGGCAAAGTAGAGGCGTCAAACTATTAGCCTGTCGGAAACTGCAACAGTGCGAAAGCTGTTTCAAAATAATATCTCTTTACATGTATACAATTTCAATCTACAAAGTGATCACCATTGACATCCATCAAATGGGCAGATCACGGATCAAATGGGCAGATCACGGACCCCACGGATTCCAGTTATGCTTTATCATCAAGATGTCTATCATCCCCCAGATGCTGCTCAAGAACCGATAAGAGGAGATATCAGATGGCGCATAGTATGGTAGTACCCTCAATGAAGCTGCTGCTAAAGTTCTGCTAAAAGCTGCTGCAGCTTTTAGCAGAACTTTTTTGCAGAATGTGGCCAGGCATCGTTGTGAAGAAAGTAAACATTCTTCCGACCTGGACAAGGCCGAATGTCTACCTCAACATTTGCAGTTCGACGGCGTAGATATTCGCAGTCACTGTGGTACAGGCACTGGTAGAGCGTTCCCTTGGAGTCCCACTAACAGCCTAGCATTACCTTACTGGAGGTCGGACTTTGATTGCTTCATGGGTGGTCTTCCTTGGGTGAGCCTCTGGGCCTTCCGGGTTTGGTTGACGTAGGATCCCCAGGAATACAAAAGTGATGAGGGAGAGAGTGCTCAGTCGCAACGACCGGTCTCAGCAGTCACGGAGATTGTGTGGGCACAGAAGTCAATTCAAGATCAGAATCGCTTTCTTGCCCCTAACCATAAGAAGCAAGCGGTCACGTGCGCATAATGTTCTAGGATGTTCTGGCTACAAGTCAGTGTCAGTAAACAGACCGCAACATTTCTTTCAATCTTGAAAAATGTTTGAAAATTTACCAGCAGGACCAACACCACAACCTAATATAAACCAATTAAAGCTTATAGCACCCCAAAGAACGATTGGGGGAAACCCCGAAATCATAGGCAATGTTCACAGAACGCTGAGCTTGGGCTATTCCAGAGCGAGTCTTGAATGAATAGTTAAGAAGCACGGCTGGTCAGCAGCGACTATCTGCAGCCGACAACAAGTACCAGCAATTGGCGAGTAGGCCGGACATTCATACGTAAGGGCTGGAGTAGCGTGAGCCATGCATAATGCAGGCGGTGAACGCAGCGCTGAACAAACGATTAGGGCGATTAGAGACATTTCAAGCACAACCTGCCACTCCAAATGAAACCAAGTTAGAAGTGCTGTGTTGAAAAGCTGACAAGCCAAAAGAATTGCTGAGACGTTTCCCAGATATACCCCACTACTAGAGGAACGTGTGGAAACGCCGTGATCACACTTATTCAGTCCTCAAACACTCGCTGAGATCCGAGCAGAGCAAAGCCTTCGCAAGCACCGAGCACTCCTTCAAATGTTTGAAGAGTATACATCTTAAAGCTCAAAGCGACGGGCTGAAGCATCTTCGCTTTTCTTCCTATTCCATCTTCATCCCAATTGTCCACAATGGTAACATCTTATGCGGTAGCGCAGTTTACGAGGAGCCCGTATATCCCTTCCCCTCAACGTTTATTTCCATTGAGGGCTGTGAGAGGTTTTTAGTGTAGACAACATAATAGGAAGTAGACAACAACGAAAAGAACAAAGCATTATGAAAAAGACATACGTCTAGAGAAATACGTCTATCCTCTACCTCTGCCGTTTGAAGTTTATAGTCCAAAGGTATGACGTTTGCAGTTCAAAGGAATCAGTAAATATACACGTGGCGTATCACGGATACAATAAAAAACACAAATGGAACGAGTTTAACGTTGTAAACAGGGCATGCAAGAAGTTTCTTCCGAAAAGACCTCAAAGGTATTGTTGACGCAAGGAAATCTAGAAATGCTTCATGCAGAATCCTGCAACAACAACAATACTATGCATTCTTTGGTGCCATTTGAACCCCACGGTTGTAGAGGCTCTTCTTCTCCAGCTAAAGCATTCGTTAAGAAAATAGTACAAGTGCGATGGCTATTTCGACACGATATTAGCTTGTGCTTAGATGTGCAAAGCCATCTCACCATTCTTCTCTGGCGGAATCCATATATGCTCTTTTCTCGCTAAGACATGAATGCTTCTGTTAGAGACTAATCAGAATCTGTACCACGATTACCACAAAGTAAGGTCGCCCCGCTTGCTCCTCTCTTACACTTGTTGTCCAAGCAGCGTTAGCTACACGAAATGTTCTTCTAAACAGCCAGTAAAGCGCAAATGTCGAACTTATCCAATCTGTTATGAAAACTCTTGTGCTACGCCGACCCGAATCCGTACTCCCTGGATTTCATGCAGCGGTGCCACCAGCTTTACGTCACCAACACACCAGCCCTAACTGAACCAAGGAAACATCGGCGACATTCTTTGACCCATCAGCACTAACCATCATTTGTGATGTCAAAACGGAAAGTTCCTCAAAATCATAAATTTTCAAGGAATCTGGTGAAAATAGCCACTGAAATGCGAAGACGGGGGACGTGGAATGCAACAGATGAAAGCGACCATTCGATTAGAAGGGGTGTGGTTCCGGAAAACGAAGAAAACGACGTGCGACACAGCGACACGACTCCTAAATGTGGGGTCAGTAAGTGATCGCAGTTAATCGCCTTCGTCAGACTCCTTCCGCCTGCCGACAGCCGAGACCCGGAAGTCGGGGCTGTCGTTAAATGCCAAGGAAAATTTCTGGCAAAAGAAGCACGTCAAAGGCAGCAACGGCACGTCTTCCTGGGAGATCTGGATCAGTGAAGACACATAGACACTACATTCAGACGATACGACAACCTTTACCAAGTCAAAGGGCAGAGTTTAGAGTTTAATTGGAAATGACTATGCAATCTGTCATAGCAGAGAAGGAGCCATAACCACATGAGTTTTCTCGTGATGCCGATCTTAAACGCACTGCTTGAGATGCAATTTTCGAGGAGGTACAACGAGGTGGCGAGTAAGAATTCAGCGAGAACTACGCAAAAAGTTGCACGCGCAAATAAGTTCGAACAAAATTTTCAGTTCGTTTACAGAGAGTATATCAGGCTCAGCTTTATGATTCTGACATTTTTGTTAAAAGGATTCTTGTCAAACAAAGCAAAGCAAATTGCGGTGAAGAAAAGACATTATAAAGGAATTCATCTAACAACGTCCGCTTTTTTTATATACAGTTTTGCGTGAAAAAGTTATTACCGAAATGAATGCAGTGTCAGTTGCTTCTTCCAATTTTTCACAGTACGAATAAGAAGGACAAGTAGGTGGAACTGGAACGACGACATTCCTACGATGGCGTGAACGAGCTTTTTGCAAAGGTTCACCTTTGCTGAAGACAGGATTCATTGTAAGTTAGTAAGCATGGATGAAACTAAAGGCTGCGGTAACAAATATGTAGTGACAATGGAAGGCAGCTAATGTAGGAGCTTTATTATTACAGGGGCGGGCGCGTGTAGCGCAGTCGGAGGAGGCGCGACTGTCGCGTGCACCCGATACCAGGTTCCTGGTTCGGATTTCCCGCCCAGGCCAACCAAGCCTTCCATCCCTCCGGGGGTCGGTGAATTGGTACCAGACTTGTCTGGGAAGGATAAAGCGCTGACTTGTTCATCGGCTGGCCACCGCAAGTCATTGTATGGCCAAATACGCATTCATGTCGCCTCCACGACATCCCGTAGAAGTAGAATGCGCTGGCGCATCCCAGAAGGGATTGAGTAACGCCGTCCTTTATCCTTTTTTTTTATTATTACAGGGGTACATAGCACGTCTTCTAGAGCTGAAAAAGCTTAGCAAATTGCAGCCTTATTCTCGATCTTGAGAAAACATAGTGCAGTGGTATAGTTAATTTTCTTTCAAATTGTCACAAACACTTATTCAATGCAAAACCAACCAAGGCTAAAATTTAAAGAGCTGGACGCGAGCATGGCGCGATGGCGACCGCTCACATGTCAGAAAATGTCTACTTTTCTGCGATTCCAGAAGCATTCAGAATAAGAAATAGCTTTACTGTCAGCTCGATCAAACAGTGGTCAGAACATCTTAGAACAGCAAGTATATCTTAACAGCAAATGGTAATCCACTGAGCAGGAATGCTTCGCTAGTCACTGAATGATATGGCATGTCGAGAATATAAGGAACGCGTTGTTTGGAGAAAAGATGAGGTTTTCTTCCATTATCGAATATTTTGTGTTCCTTCGCTACCGCGGATTCCATTTCATTGCGACGATGACTCATTCGAGCAATCGACTTCATTCGAAAGAACTAAGAAATTGCTTAAAAACGAAGCCTATGGGCCATAAGGCAATACAGATAAGACTTAAAAGATGGGCTGTCGTATTCGATACGACGGAATTGCAAACACTTCCAGAGGCATTTAAAATAGCCCGTTAGGGTGGGCGTGACCGAGCTTAATCTGCATGAATCAATGGCACGCTCCTTTCCCTTCCTAAGCTGTTCTTTCTTTGTTACAACCTAATTTTTATTCTAAGTGGATAGAAAGAACAAAAGGTCGACACCACCACTGGGTCGCCGAACGAGTTAATCTATAGACGCGAACATAATCGTCATCCAAAACGAACCGACGAGCATGCTTGACAAGGGTGTGCGGCAATTTTTTCGAGAAAAGCGGAACACGGAACACGGAACGGAAGAACTCAAAATGGGCGGAAACCGAAATACGAAACACGGAAACGGAAATGACTCAAAACTCATTACTTCGTCAAATTTTTCATAAATAAGTAAATATGCATAATAAT